>BHFT01007332.1:0-33872 GCA_004320025.1 Laticauda laticaudata
CTACAATGACGTGGGATAATACCCGAAGGAAGCTAAACAGCACAAATGTAAATATATATGTATATATTTACCACCAAAAAATGCACCAGGTCTTATTTTCAGGGGATGTCATCCATTGGTTAACCTCACTTGTGCGCATAACTCCTGGTCTACCTTTTTGCTGTCAGAGGCCTTCAGGAACGTCTTCTGTGGCTGGCAACACTTTCCTGAAAACTTCTGCAGCCAATAACAGAGCTCTGGATTGATCCAGAGCTCTGTTATCAGCAGAGCTGATATAGACTCCTTCAGAAAAGCCTCACCAGCTGCAGAAGAAATGGGCTGGCAAGGCAGGTATCAGGGTGTGCAAGGCCTGGCGACAACTATCCAAAGATAAGTAGTAGGGCAGCTCCACCCCCATCCCCACCCTAGCTTAATTTTTACCCATGCACTCTAGAGTGGTCTTAATTCGGGCTTATTTTGGGGTAGGGCTTATATTGGGTACAGATGTAAAATCAAGCTGGGACTTACTTTCAGGGTAGGCCATATTTTTGAGAAAGAGGGTACCATATTAAAATTATCATTAAAAGTACAAGCCCTGGGTGTCATAAACATGTCCTGTTCATTGCAATCTCATTGAAGTCTGTATATTCCCTTTCTTCTACCTTAATATTAACTATAGTATTTTTTGCACTATAAGACTTACCTGACCTTAAGTTGCACATAGGTTTAGAGGAGGAAAATGGGCAATGAAAAAGACAGAAGAGGCAAAGTTGAGCCCTGTAAAAGGACCCTGTCACTGTGGCCTGTATTTTTTGCTCCATAAGACGCACAGACTTTTCCACCCGCTTTTTGGGGGGTGGGGGGAGTGCATCTTATGGAGCAAAAAATACAGTATATTGGACTATTGCAATTTGCATATAGATGTCTGGCAATTTTTGTATATGATACAAAACTAGGAACCTTGGCCATAGTTTTTAAGACAAACCATAATGCTCTGGTTTCTGTGTAAAATGAAATGTATTGGATGGGTACTCACAGTATAAGACCAAACAAATTATATTATGGGTTAATAGGCTGAATGTACCCCACCATTTCTGTGCTTTGTGATCTAGGTTTCCCCTATTAATAGTTAATATTCAACAAACATTTTCAGTGTAGTGCAATTTGATGTCCTGAATTTGCCTGATTTAAACAAATTGGACAAAGAGGAAATTATTACACATTTATCACTGATGATGCTTGAACTGAGGATAAAACTCAAGAAGATCCAGTATATAATTTGAGCTGTGGACCAATCTGTGTTTTACCTGGAATTTGTCAGGGGTCCAAGGATCTGGACCATATATTAATTTGCAGTTCAAAAGATTTATTGCTCAAGACTACACATAAGAACTAAAGGTCAATATTAAATTGGCTCCAGATAAGGGTCAACAGAATTCAAGAGGGGTTAGATTTGGACTGTTTGTGGCAATATAATGATTTTAAGCTAATGATGGGCTTAACCCAGCTTTGCCTGCTCTTCTATAGAATTATAAAATCCAGAATGCCACCATATTCCCCCAAAAAAGAGTCATGTGTGTAGATATCCAGGGGCAGACCCATTTTAAAGGAGGGAAAGACTCAGTTTCCTAAAGCCCATGTCCCACTGTACCAACGGATGCAAAGAGGATGTAAAACATTAAAAAACATTGGAAACGCTATGCATCCGTTATGTACTCATTGCATATGTGTTTCATACACTCTATCCCTTGAGCTCTATCCCTCGATCCGTCCACTGAGATTTCATCCATGCAAGAAGTTTTTAGCTGCACAAAACTTTGTGAATGGATGAACTTTCCGCCGTGTACGATGTAAATCAGCGACATACGAGCAACAAACGATCTATGTCCATTTATCATCCGTTAAACGTCCGCGTCCAAACGTCTCTGTCCATATATGATATATACCGCATTATTTATCTCTGTTGTTATATAAAAGGGTTTCAGAGGAAGGTTTTGATGGTTGCTGTCTCATAAATCTTTTGCATTTTCTCTTTCAACAGGATAGAATTTACTTTGAACTGATCAATATCCAAGTCTCTGGTTTTCTGTGGGAAATCCAGTTCACTTTAAAAGACACAACATTGTCAGAATCATAATGTACAGACTTCATTCTCTTTCCATCATCTAACATGAGAAGCAAAACAAATTGAGATCTTGTGTTAAATGATTTTCCGATCATCCCTTAAAAAATAGTCATGTCAAGTTTGCTTGGGTTGTTTTTTTTTTACTGACTTGATGCAAAAATGGCTGCCTTTTCCCATTTCTGAGCTTCCTTCAGACTTCAAAATAGAACTTGAATAAGTGTTTTCATTTTACTGCATAGCCAGACATAGAAAGAAAAAAGGGGAAAAATTGTTGCCTCCACTGTGCTGTGTAGGTTAAGAAGCCACATATAATTCACTTTTTGTGACAAAAAGTGCTGTGCTCTTGCAGATTTGTGTTTCATTTCTTGAGGTGCGTTGTCCAGTATGAGTGTGGTTTTCTTACGGAGAGGCTAGACAGCTTGTTGAATGTGTGGGGAAATTGTCCCACAGCTGATGGCGGCCATTATTTTCCCCTACAAAAAGGTAGCAAAAGAGAATCCCAGCATAAGGGGGGGGGGATAATTTGCTAAGTGGACCTGAGAAAGTGTTTCTACGATTGATGTTGATGTCAAGTAGATAGTAACTGTATTTCCTTTTCTCACATGTTTTCAGTTGTTTGGTTTACTATTATTCCTTATAATAGCATTATGTTTTCAATAATGCTATTTACTTCAAAAAGGAATAATATGTGACATTATTTTGGATTTTCACTCATATGCAGAATCATAGATTTTTCCCTCTTCTTGAATAATGCATCTATTGCTGTAACATTTCTACTCATTTTCTGTTTTGGAAACAGTTATTTAACAGAATAACAGAATTTAAGCAGGATACCTTATACTATTTCAGACAAGTGGCTGTCCAGTCACTCTTTCAGTGATGGAGCACCCAGAACTTCTGGAGACAAGTTGTTCCACTAGTTAATTGTTCCCACTGTTAGGAAATTTCTCCTTAGGTCTAGACTGCTTCTCTGTCCTTGATTAGTTTCCATCCATTGCTTCATGTCTTGCCTTCTGGTACTTTGAAAAATAGGTTGATTCTCTTCTCTGTGGCAGCTAATCAAATATTGGAATGCCGTTATCATGTCACCCCAGTTTTTCCCCCCACTAGATATACCCAGTTCCTATAACTATTCTTCATATAACCAAGGACAATATCTGAAACAAGAAATGATAATTGAGTGATTTATCCTTGACTCTTAAGACACCATTTTGAATTCAATATATTTGTTTAACTGGATGACACAGACTACAGAAAAGCTCAGTTTAGCACAAAGTAGACATTTATAAAGGATTTTTTTCATAAGGTGGCTGGACCTTTTTAATGATACATTGGTCTCATACATATTCTACCTTCCAGAAAAAAATGAAAAGATAATTTTTCTGGAGTACCTTTGAGAACTGATGTCACCTATTGTTAGGTATGTTTTAATTTATTTGCCCATGTCCTCCAGTTAAACATATGTCCTGAGTTCATATTGATGGCTTGAGTTTCAAGGATGTTTTAATATATTTGTAAAAGATGTTTTAATGTATTTGTAACTTTTTTTTTTGCATTTTGTCTATTTTTGTGAGCCACTGTGAGCTGTGGGACATAATTAATGCCATCATGTCATTGTTGACTTTCAGCAACCACGTAGATAGATTTTCTCCATGACAATCTTTCTTTAAAATTGTTTTATTCCAACATTACATCCATCATCATATAACCAAGTCAATCCAGTTGTGGCTGCTTGTCCTCTTATTCTCTTTCATTCTACTTTTTCCAACATTATAACTTATCCAGAAAACTAGATCTTCACATAATGGCTTTGAAGGAGGAAAATTTAAGCCTGGTTATTTGTGTCTTGACTAAGAATGCCAGGTTGATTTGCTGAATAATCCATTTGTTGGGATACAAATCTGATCAATAGTGAAATAATATTCTGCCCATTTCCCGCCACTTGTCTTCATAAGGGTGATCCTTTACTATTTCCACAATGCTCAATTTATATCCAGAAACTGAAATGGTTAAACTACAAGTATAGTAGTAACTACAAAGAGACTTTCAAACAAGAATGTCTTCATATTCATTTGATATACTGATTTTGCAACATACATATCAAGAATTCTGAAGGGATTTGTTTAATAACAGTTCCTCAACAGGTCAACATTAGTAACCCAGTGAAGCATAACACAGGTGTGACAATTTTTGTTTCAGCAAAAATTTTGTAAATTGTGGTCATGTGACCTTTTGATGATATAAATGTCTATAAATGCAAATCACTTGCTGAGTGCCTTAAATGATCACTGTGTGGAGGGTAATAAATACATTTTGGGGGCTCTGTTGTAACTTTGGCCACTGAATGACCAGTTGTAAGTCAAGGACTTCCTGTATTAAAACAAAAAAACAGGCCATTCATTTAATAAAGCTGCAGTTTGTTCAGATATGTGATATCTTCAACCTTTGGTATAGTTAGAGTTGATATATGTAGCAAAATGAAAGCTTCTTTCAAAAAGTTTGAAGTTTTGTTCATGCATAACATGAACATTACAAATCTATATTGGGTCCATTTTTATGGACATAAATTCTTAAGTGGTATTTATATTTCCATTCTTAGTAGATTTTCTTTTACAATGCATTTTCTCACTGTGGTCATATATTGTTAGTTCTGTTTTAAAGCCTTACTGGTTCTCCAGATATGTTTTGGAAAGCAAATTCATGAACAGTGTCTTTTGGGAAATAGACTTTAAACTACAATCAAATCTTTTTCAAAGAGAGGTTTTGCTGTATTGCTATTTTTACATTAGGAATACAACAATGTTTCTCTATATGCTATTTCTCACAATAGATGAAGATGATGAAAGAATCATTGGTGAATGGGAATTGAAAATTTGATTGTAAAATATGATACTTTTGTGTTTTGCATGCAATGTAGACTTACTGGTTTATTTTAAAAGGGGCAAGAGAGGTATATCATTAAAGTGCTTTAAAATGCTTAAAATGTACAAAGATCACAAAAGTTACTTTAGAATCTTACTTCAGAACTTCATATATCCCCATATTTATTTTTTACCAAAATCGTAAAAAAAATAGTGTAGAAAATTTGAACTTATTTTATTTTAAATTTTTCAACAAGTTTAGTTTAGGACTGAATTTAATTAAATTCAGGTTAATGTCAGGGTTTCAGAAAAACCCAACTCCAATTAAAAACTCCAAGACAGGCATTTTCTCAAAGTTTCCTTTTATTACAGTAAGTATATTGGCACAGATGGGAAAACCAGAATCTGAGTGTTCCTTAGTAATTCAAAAATCAAAACCCAACCCCTACATCCATCTGTTCATCACATGGTTCAATCACCAACTGTCCCAACTTCAGACATTCCTTCAACCACTCCACCTCCAGGTACAGGAGTAACATGACCTTGATCGAAAAGAAGAACGCTATTATGTCTAACCACAAACACTTTAAAATCTCCCTCTACTTTCCCATGCACAGGAATGTGGCAGTGTGGAAGCTTCTGGTTCTAAAATGGCTTCCAAAGCTGACACTGGCAGCGTTAGTAATCTCTTTAGCAGGGAACACCCATCGTTTAATGTCAGATGCTTCGACTGAAGAATTGAAGTGAAAAAGAAAGCCACTTTCTAAGAAATGAAAGTGCCGTTCAAGAACTAGTAGAACTATTGTCATAAATCATAAGTCATGAGCATGTAATTGCACTGTTCAAATTATTTCATTGGACCAATTAGCAAATAATATTATTACAAAAAAGAAAAGGGGGAGGTTGGAATTGTAGAGAAAAGTGGATGAAATCATACCCATTAAGTATAGCAATTACAGAAGAAATGAAATTATTAAAACAGTAAACCAAGACATTTAACAAGGAGCCTGAGGCAGCGGGATAGCTCTATAGGAGGTTCTGTTGACTGAGAATGAGCACAGCTATATGGAGCATATAACAACAAAATAAATTCTATTTCATCCTCATGATTCTGGGATTGGGTTAATGAAGCTTTGTTGCTTCCTTTCAACTCATATTCTGAATTGAAAGAGTGTCTGCCAATCACCAAATGTTCCCCTACACCCCTAGACCCATCTTTTAATATATTGCTACTATAATGTTTCAAAGATCCTGAATTATATACTGGATTAAACTTTTCAAAAAGATGAGATCTGCAATGAAAACCATAATTAGTTTGTTTCTTTTTCACCAGAGGACTCAAAGATACTGTAGGTTCAAATGTTCCTTCTTAAAACTTTATATTAAGGCTAGGTCCCACTGGCCGATGGACGCAAAATGTATGCAGAAAGGACACAGTGGATGAGCAAAATTTCGTGGGTGGCTCCATCCATTTTCATCAGCTCCAAAAAGTGGTGAAAATTTGCATAAACAGAACGGAAAAGAACGGACAAGGGTAGTATGTAGCGGGGATGTTAAACAGATGTTCATAGGAATGAAAGCGGATGGAAGCAGATGACACATCCGAAGGGGTTCCAGGGAGAATTATGAAGCGGACATATAGTGGAAGGAGCGGATGCATAGCGGATGAAGCGGATGCACCATGGATGCCTATAGGAAACAAAGGGGATGTTGCGCAGATGTATATTGGATGCAAAGTGTTCACTGCGCATGCGGGGAGTATGAATTGCGTCCACGCCGCGGATATAAAAGGATGCAGCATGCAGACAGTCAGCATACAGGGGAAAGATGTGCTGGCGGCTAAATCTAGCAGGAACACCATGGTTCGTCAGTCAGGCAAGAAGAGGAAGTCCGTGCCTACTCGTTCAAGCCCTGGCAAGGTGAANCACAACGGATGCATAGCGTTTTCCAATGGATGGCAAGCTTTTTTTAACGTTTTACATCCTCTTTGCATCCATAAGTACAATGGGACCGGGCCTTAAGACTCATCATATCTAATGTAGAACCCTAGCTTACACTGTAAAAGATGAAGTGTAAATATTACAAAAGGAAAATCTTGCTGTCAATGATCAATATCAATGATCAATATGCTTGCTTACAGGATTAAGATGGGGCGAGCCTTCCTGTTTCAAGTGCATTCTTAGGATCAAATTCAAATTTATTGAAGTATTGAGGAAAAAAATGATTTAGGAATGTAAGTGACCTGTTTTAGGGTCATGCTTTCTCTGTAGGGATTACTAATCACAACACTGGCAGTTTATTTCTATACAATTATCAACTATTATTATCAATTTTATTTTATCAAAATTCACTCCCCTCTTACAACATTTCATGACCGCTCTGTAAGAATAAGTGGGCCAAGGCATGATTGTGGAATAAAATGTGAAATTATTTTGATTTTATTTCTTTGGTCTATGATATAAATTTCTAAGGATAATGTGGTTAGAGTATGCTTGAGATGGGATAAGTAAAAATAATGAGATGAAACTTTCCTTTAGCTGGGACTTTGAAATAAATGGAAGAAGAAAATAAGTTTATTTATAGAGTGGACAAGTTTATTGATAGATAGAAGAGATTCATTGAATACTAAACCTGTTTTTACATGTCATACTAAAGTGTATACAAAGTATGCTTTTGTTGTGAATATGATAAATGGAAACAACAATTGAAATGATCTGCATGTTCGAGTCTATATAGGTGCTGCTCAAACTTTTCCAGATCCATGCAACACGAAGACAATGTTCTAGAAGTTCTGGAGAAACAGAATTCTAAACTTTGCTGAACATATTGCACAAGGAAAAAAAAAAAGACAGAAAGAGATAGAAAAGCAGGCACATACAATATTGAGAGGGTTTTTTTTTTTCATTTTTTCCCCTCAAATTCTTACATTGTGTATCTGTTTCTCTTCTATGCACAATATTCCTCTTTCCTTTTCTTTCCTCTTCCATTCAGTTCACTGAAGAAAGTTATATATATGTACAGTAGAAGTAATTGAACATGTACACTGGAATTCTGAATGTCAGCTTCCATTTATATCTGTCCTCAGCATCCCACACTCATGTGATCACAATTTACAACATTTTTTTTGCCAGAAACCAATGTTTATTTCCAGCAAAAAATGCCCACTGTGGACAAATGACTTGCTTAATGACTATAGCATTCATTTAACAACCATGGTAATTACTTAACACATACATACTTGTATCTGAAGAAAATCCCTGCTAACTCCCTGATAATTAAACAGAAGAATGGGAAGGGAGAAGATGAAAGGATTTTTATAATGCTATTTCCTGTTTGAGAGATATGTGACCAGAGCTTTTTGGTGCTGTTGGAAAACACACAACTCTCATAATGTCGTAAAGACATATTATAAAAAGAAATCAAATATTTTAAAAATCCTTTTCCATTTTAAATCTGAAAAATGCATTTATGATCAACCATGTAGACAAGGAGTTCCGGAGTTGCCTTGATCAGAGTTGGAAAATCAGAACAGAAAATCGATTAGAAAAAAATTTAAAAAGAAACACATCAGGCAGATGGTGTGACAGATGGCACTGGTCTGCTATCAGAAAGAGGTCTCTATAAAGAACAGGATTCAGATTATGCAAAATGCAAGAACCTTATAATATTGCCTTATTATATCTACATAATATTGCCTTGTATATAATCTTTAGTTTGAGGCAAGACTGAACTCGGTTTTCTGAACTTGTTCCGATAAATTACACTTGACTTATCTTCACAATGGATGAAAGAAATAAAACATAACATGCATTGTCAAGAATATACCGTTCTTTCTACAGAAATAGGGTTGTTGTTGTGTTTCAACATCTATTTCCTTTTACTGAGACTTTATTTTTCTTCGAAATTCAAACTCTAATCCAAACAATGTTAAAAGGCCTGATCCCACTGCACTTACGGATGCAAAGAGGATGTAAAACGTTAAAGCTTGCCATCCGTTGGAAAAAGCTATGCATCCGTTGTGTACTCATTGCATATGTGTTTCATATGCTCTATCCGTCGAGCATCTGTCCATTGAGATTTCATCCACGCAAGAAGTTTTGAGCTGCACAAAACTTTGTAAACGGATGAACTTTCAACCACATATGATGTACATCCACGACATATACGGGCAACAAACATTCTATGTCCTTTATCATCCGTTAAACATCCCCTGTATCCTCTCTGCATCCTCTGGCCATCCCCTCAACTCACATCCGCTGCAGATGAAAAGAGGGAGGAAACAAAAGGTACACGGAACGTCTACACAGCGTTAGTAGCACGGAAATAGAAAGGATATAAGCAGATGCATCTCGTATATAAAGTATTCAAAATGGACAAAACATTTGTATCTGGGATGTATCTCGTATATTTAGGATGTCGTTCAGATGTTAGAAGGACCAAGCGGATCAACTGATATTTTTCTATAAAAGGGGGAGAAATCATTCTGGATCTCAAGTATGAGTCCAGCATGCCGTGGTAGTCATACCTCTCTACCCTTGGGGGTTGGTCTTCAACATCATCTAATTGTTCTCCACCTATGAATCTATGACATCAGTCCCATATGATTAGCTGCGCTCAATTCATCACTCGAACTCTAAAATCCTGTTCATGATCCTGTTCATAACTTTATACTAGATAGGAGAATGAAGGAGATGTGTCCAAGAGCTGTTTGGGTCCATAGGTATGGATCGTGAGAAGAATGGAGTTTGACTGTATCAGTAAATGGTGGAACTGAGTGAATAAAGATCTCTCGTACGTTCCAGCACTTCATGAGGATGCCACTCAGCTCATGTTCGATGAACCTTGTAGAGTGTTCTGAGACCCCTCAGGTTGACCAAGCCTGGATCTCTGGAACTAGGTGGACTATCTCGCGCACCGGCCTCTGGAACCACATACAGAAATTATGCTAGTTATCTGTGGTAGGGTGCCTACACTATATCATCCAATCAGCATAAGGGTCAAGAAGTGGTGCAGGCCATCATCGATAGAATATGTTGGAGGATGCTGCTCAAAGTGCGCCAACTCTGACAAGGCCTGGGGAAAATTTGCAGAAGATGTGGTACTAGATTGGTGGAAACTTTTCTTCACACTGTTGAGCCCATAGATGGGAAGCATGTGGCCTGCAAAACTCTAGCCAACTCAGGGTCCACTTATTACTACTACAAGGGTTCTTCAGTATATCCTCTTGCCATGGTTTGAATCTGACTAAAAAGTTCATCTCACACGATGCTTCAGGCAACGGGTCAGCTTCAGATGGCCAGTATACAACCGCAAAGTGAACCTCAGGGTGGGCTGGAATGCAACCTCATCATGGGTTTTTCCAGATCCAGACCCCCTAACCCAATGACAACGCACAGATATGCCTCTACTTCACGTTGGTGGATGACGCCTTCTCCCTAGAACCTACCTCATGGAAGCCATACAGTTCAAGATACCTCACCCGTGAAGAGAGATCTTCAACTCCAGGCTATCGGCAGGGCAAGACGGGTGGTGGAGAATGCCTTTGGCATCCTGGCCAACAGGTTGCCAGATACTTCTCAGCCACCATGCGAGCATGATCCAGAGCCTGTGGAGGAGCATCGTGGAAAGCTTGCTGCATCCTTCACAATCTCATTGCGCAACCGCTACCCCCACAGTGTTGCAGACAGACTTGTCGACCGTCCAACAAAGGGAATGGGGAAATGGCGCCTGGTGAATGGAGGCAAGGACGTAACCTGATAGAAACTGTGGATGTACAAGGCCCAACAGAGCTTCACGTGAAGGGAAGAAAGCAGTGCAAACCTACTGAGGATACTGGTGCAACTCTCCCAGCAAAGGGAAAGCAGTGGAGTAGCAAGACAGGATGATAAATGATTAATGGATGTTTCCCTTGGAAGCTGTTGCATAACCACTGATGAAGATTGGTGCCCATGTATGTTGAGTGGTCCTACAATGAATAGGGCATTAATAAAGAGCTTTGTTTTTTTAAAAAATGTGTTGATCAATGAATAAATTTGTTATTGATAATGGAAGGTCGCATATGTGTGGAGAGGCTGGGAGGGTGAGCATACAGGGTCCATTATGGACTTGGCACATGGCCAGGTTTATCTATCTCACAAATATCCTTATCTATCCCACAAAGCATTTGCAAAAGGACTTAACCAGTACTTTTTCAGTAAGTTGTTCAGCTACAGAGACACTGTTTTAAGTAAAGAACGAAAGGAACCAAGTGTGATTAGCAAATCGATAACCTTTATTAACATATTTTATACGAGGAGCGATTTTTATTAGAGCATAAGCAGAAATGTAACAAGCATATACTATGATTAAGTGTGGTCATAAAGAACCAGATGAGAGCTCTTCCATATTGAGACTTTGGGAACTTTATTGACTTTACATATTAGAAAAAGCAAATTATTAATGCAAACACAAATGATAATAGGCTAAGTAAGTACACCTACAAGTACATCGTCTCGACACTTTTCTAGTCACGTCTGAGTCATGTTCCCTGGTCTCAGCTGTAAGCGGGGCATGTATGTGGAGCGTGGCTGAGTGGCTTAGAGTGGCTGGAATCGAGGCACCATTAGGCAGGTGCTTGGCCCGATAGGGTACATACAGGGGCATGGTTGGTTTGTCCACGCGAAGCTATCTGAGAGCTGAGCTACAGTCCCATGAAGGTTTGATGATGGCCCTTCAATTCAAGGACTTGAGATGCAGGCCCAATATTGATGCAGATTGTCCGTTGATGTGCTTGGCTGTGGTGTGGAGGAAAAAAAAAGGGGTTGGGAGGAGTGTAGTGGGGCTGTCTGGTCTGCCAGCTGGGTGAGGAGTGGATTCTATGGCGTCCAATGAACCTGGGCCATGGACTTGGGAAGTTTCTGCTGTGCTGTGGATGTCCTGCGTAGGTTGTAGCCTTCGGGTACGAGTGACGGGCTGTTGAAAGCCGGTGGAAGGCGGTCATGTGACATCACCTTGGTCGGAGGAGCAGATCTGGATAGTGGTAGGAGCATCTTCAGGGGGTCTTGAGTGTGCGCAGAAGTTGCTTGATCTATTCTGCTTCGTCACCTGCTCACTCAGCCTCGTCAGGTCCCTCGGGTCTGGCTCATGTAAGGCTGATGAAGAGCTTTCCGGATCCGAGGATGGTAAATATCACTATGGACCATCGCGAGAGGAGAGTTTCTGTGTGGTCTTGCATTGTAGTCCCTGACTCCAACAGCAAATATGGTCCTGGCCCTCAGCGCAAGTCTGACTCTCTGCCTCATCCTCTGGAGCCTGGGAGGTGGGGGTGGTTCCTCATGGTGGCTGCTTCTTCTGCCTCCATTTGGTGACAAGCAGGGCATACATGCTCATGGGGATCCTGCAAGTCTGCAGCATCGGGAATCAGCTGTCGGGGGAGGTCTCTGCTTGGGGCTTCTGAAGACACCTGCCGTGAGAGCAGAGGGTAGCTGGCTCCTGGCTGGAAAGAGGCACATGGCTGTCTGTGGGCTTATCTGTAGGGGAGAGGGGTCCCAGCAGGGAGGCGTGCTCGTGTGGTGCGGATCTCAACCCTACCAGGAAACTCACTTGGCCAGTGGACATGACATCTTCCCAGTCAGTGGAGCTTGGATCTAGTGCTGCCCAGCTTTCCTTGAGGTGTATGTTTGCCATAACAGGTATGCATGTGCGTTCATTTATCCCAAGGAGGGTGATTCTGGAGTGTAGCCAGGCTCTCTGCCTTTGTCCTGCCAAACGCTGCTTCTTCTTGGTGTCTCCACAGTCTGTGGCCCCTTTCCCCAGAAGGATACAGTTCTCGCCTCTCAGATTCCAGCACCTCATGCGCAGCTGCAATGCTCCTCGCAAACGGTGTACAGTTTCCTGCTCATTCGCTTTGGCACTTCCCTTGCCCTCTCCTCCTCTGGCAGGGTCTTGAGCAGGGCTTCAGGGGCCTGAGCGAGGCGGCGTGGGCTGAGCACGAGGGCTTCAAGGGCTTGAACCAGCACGGGCCGTATTGCAAGGGACTTGAGCAAGCAGGCTAAGCTGAGGAGGCCTTCAGGGGCTTGAGCATCAGGGCCTTAAGGTGAGCAAGACAGGGGCCTTCAGCAGCAGGGCCTTTTGGGGCGCTTGGCGTGGTCCACACAGGCAGCAACAGCAGCTTCTAGAGTCAAGTGCCCGGGGTGGGATGCTGGTTCTGGCCTTCTTGCCAGGGCTGGAACGAGTAGGCATGAGTAGGCTTCCTCTTTCTTGCTGACTGATGGACCATGGTCGGTGTTCCTCGTCGATGTTATGGGCAAGCACGTCTTTGCTGTATGCTGACTGTGCTGCATGCTGCATCGCTTTAATATCCACGGAGCGACGCAAATTTGAATACTTCCCTGCATGCGAGTGGCCAGCACTTTGCATCCGATATACCCGCGCGACATCCCCTTTGTTTCCCTATAGGCCGTCCATGAATGATCCGCTCATCCGCCTATGCATCCGCACCTTTCGCTATGCAATCTGCTTCGAAAATTCTCCACGGAACCCCTAGTCGGAAGGTGTCATCTACACTTCTATCCACTTGTGCATGCTGCTGAGGCTTCCCTATGAACATCCGTTTAAATCTCCGCTCATACTACCATAGCGTCGTTACGGGTCTTTTTTCCCGCGTCCGTTCTTTTCCGTTCTGTTTATGCAAATTTTCACCACTTTTTGGAGCGGATGACAATGGATGGAGCCACTCCTGAAATTTTGTTCATCTGCTGTGTCCTTTATGTATATGTTTTGCGTCCATCAGCCAGTGGGACCGGGCCTTTAGTCCCATGATTTCTCAGCAACTTCTCTATAATTTCATTTTTCTGTTTGAAAAAATCAGTTTTTCTTTTCCACAATTAAGGCAGGGGCTCACATTTTTTTCATAGGATTTATATGACATTGTTTTCTCTCTATCTCTGTCTCTCTCTTTCTCTCTCTCTCCTGAGAATCTGAGGGTCTGAGCATCTGTAAATGCCTGAGTCTATCAAGTCACAAAGAGAGTACACTCACAGCAATGCCACTTTTAGTTGTATGCTCTTCCTGATCCCATTTAGAGGTTGACTCCAAACTGTTGAATTCCTCTTGTCATTTTGGTTACTCTTTTGACTTAACTGCTCCTAAAGGAGTAGCATCTAACAGAAGTTTGAATATGTTCTTAATCCCTTGTGCTCAGTCAATAATTGATAGACCTAAAAATGCAAGAAACAAAAAAAGCTTTATTTTTGACCACTCCTTATCACCCATCCCCTCCCACTTGTGACTGTATGACTGTAACTTTGTCGCTTGTATACTTACAATTTATATTGACTGTTTCCTAGTATGATTGATTGCTTATTGTACCCTATCACTATCATTGTGTCATACCTTAGGATTCTCAACTCCTGATGAATGTATCTTTTCTTTTATCCATCCTGAGAGTATTTACACCAAGACAAATTCCTTGTGTGTCCAATCACACTTGGCCAATAAAAGTATTCTATTTTGTTCTATTCTGTTCTGTTCTATTCTATTCTATTCTATTCTATTCTTCTCTAAATTGAATTTCTATTTCTAAAAGGATATGAAGGGTAGGATATGGGATATTTTGAGGAATGGGTTTTTTTCTCCCATTCCTTAAAATTATTAGATAACCCCCCTGTAATTTCTATATCCAGAAGGAACACAAAAATCAAACAATAATTCCATCAGAAATAAGCAGATTGATCAGCATAATTGAAGATTTGCTGAATACAGTGACAGTCCTGGCATAGACTTAATAAGATTATATGACTTTAGAAAGAGCTGCAGTATGGGTAATTTTATATAAAAGGGAAACTTTCTTGAATACATCGTGAAGTAATTATAATTACTCTTTGCTTCTGAAGGAATTGCATCTCTTTGTAGGTCAACCTTGGTTAATTTGCAATGATCAGACAAGTTAGTTCCAAGCACACAATAGAAGATTTTTAAAAGAAATCTTTAAATGGCTTACTTTAGAGATCAACAGAGATGGTGTGAAGATGGCCTTTTTGCTTAGGAAAAAAATCAAAGAATGTTAGTACCAAAATTGAGTATCAAAACCATTTACCATCATCAGTGTTTACGCTTATATCTGACATACCTCTTCAGTAATGAGTGGCTTTCTTTTAAACCAAATCTCAAACAATGATTCAGTTCACCATGGATAGTAACTTCATGATGAGCTCATTGACTTTTCATTCCTAAGCCTAACTGCCCAACCTAATAGTTCCTGGAACATAGGAAAAGAACTAAACTTCTTAAAGAGGAAGTTTTAGGAGGTTTTAAGTTTTTGAAACAAAGAGTAGCACTAGAGTGCATATCAGTGAGTCTCTTACAAAAGATAAAAAACCTATAAGGATATTCAGCTCATCACCCAGAAATCTCTTGGAAGGTTTAATTGAGGGATCCTTGGTACGTTCTGAGCCTGGTTGTTTTCTTGCAGATGTTTCATTATCCAAACCAGGTAATCAGTTCTAGTCCCTGATGATGTTACCTAGATTGGGTAAGGAAACATCTGCAAGAAAAAAAGAAAAACTACAAGCTCAGAGGACTCCTCTAAGGACTCCTCATTTCAACACTGTGCTACAAATATCCTCTTTTAGAATAGAATACCTTAGACTTAGAATAACTTTACTGTCACTTTGAATGACTAACGGGCAAACATTAAAATGATCAAATCTTATTGGTCAAGTGTTATTTAGACACACAAGCAATCAGTCCCCAGTGCATAAGCTCTTAGTGTACATCAGTAGTGGGATTCAATTTTTTTTTTACTACTGGTTCTGTAGGTGTGGCCTGCTGGGTGTAGCAGGGGAAGGATACTGTAAAATCTCCAGTCAGAGGTGGTATTTGCTGGTCAGAACCTGCTGAATACTACCTCTAGTATACATGTAAAACAACAAAGTAATAATCATTATAATAACAAAGGATAATAATCATAATGATACTCACCTGGTAGGGGAGCAGATGAGAAGGATAAAAGTAATCTAGACATACTACATGGGTAATTGACTTAAGAAAGAATTGTAGAAATAAGATTTACAGCAGAGTGATGGCACTTGTTTTGACATGAGGGTCTAATTCCTAGATATTCTCTTGACTTTATTCACATTAGATTACCCCATCCAAAGTCAAAAAAATATCATCTCTACCCGGTTTTGGGGAGGGGCGCAGTGCAAAGATTCATATTACTAACATTGAATCAGTTTCTTTCCATCCCTCTCTTATTTCTGTCACCTAAGCATGCCGAGAATGGGATCGAGATGCTTAATTGTATGCATTCTTTACCCAAGTCTACTACCAAATAGTACTCTACCAAATACTGATTAAATAATCCATTTATGATTGATTATAATCAATTTATAATCAAACTAAGTGTAATTAAATAATCTGACACATTTTAAATCTGGCACTTTCTAGTGGTGTTTTAAGAAAAAATATGCTAACATCCTTAAACTAGATTCTATTTTCAAAGTGTGAACTTGGTGTTCTCCAAGAAAAAAAAATCAGACACCTATTTCCTTTTCCAAACAACTGTCCTTAGTTTGGAAGTGTGAACAAATTTGTCACATGGGCATTGATACAGCAACCAAATTTAGTCTTCTGAGAGAAATCCAGATGCAACCTGGCTTTATAGATAAACAATATCATACAAGGAACTGAAGACAGGTCTGTTTTTTGTTGTTTTTTTTACATCAAAGGCAAAGGACTGTTGCATAAAAAGATGAAATGTCAGGAGGCAGAAAAAGAAAGTTAATCTAGCAACACATAGTCTAGTCTATCTGGCCAGTTGACAAGATTAAAAATAGACTGAGGTTTAAATTCCCAGGTTTCCAGATGCATAGTTGATACTTTGGAAAACTAATCATGTACTTTGTCAGACTTGTTTGAAGTTAAGATCTGAGAGATTTAAAAGAAGTCTTCTGCCAGCTAGGTTGAGTGTAGTTCCTTGCTCCATCTCACCAGGCGGTCTGGGCCATCCCTCCCTCCATCTATCTCCCGCTTCACTTCCTGCTGGATTACTGCAGGTGTTAAGAGTCTCTCTACCTTGCCTGAACTGATTAGCAGAGCAGTGGAACATCAGAAGGAATGAATGGAGTAAATCACAGGCAACAAAGAAAACCATTTCTGCTTGCAAGAACAATGTGAATAGCAGCAGAGTTCTATATGCAAATGATAGATTAGGGGATAAATGATAGAATTACTTTGTTTTATCAGTGCTTTTGAAGAGAACAATCAGAACAGCAAAGGGGTGAGACTGACTAACAGAATTAACTTGTTTTAATTGTTATGAGCAGAGGGGTTATGAAAAATAGAACAAATCACATCTTAAGCTTTTGGGGCCATTCCTATGTATAGTGTGTATGTGCTCTTTTTTTTAAACATTGCTATATCTGCCAATATAACACTGTGAATTCTAATTTCATTTAAATAAAACCTTATGGTTATTTTTAAATTAATTACAGTCTTAATATGGTGATTATTCATGTGCTGCTGCTGCTGCTTCTTCATTTTTCTGCTTATAGTTTCATGCTGAAATATTAGGCATACTTTTGTGATTTTTCAGTAAACAGATTCATCATGCAGATTTATTTTTTTCATTCCATTCTGGTTTGATGGCGCAGCCTTTCCAAAATATGATGGTGCAAAAAGTGTCTATGCATCTCTTCTATATCTTGACAAACAGCAGCCTAATCAAGAAACCATCAAGAACATTCCCACCAACACTGACAGGGCAAGCCACTTGCATATAAACAGAGAGAAAACCTATTAGAGTTTGCAGCAGAAATTCAAATCCAGAAAGCACACACAGATGACTGATTCAGCAGGATTAATTAACTTCTTTGTGTACATAAACACATAAGTAAATGTACAATACCAATGTAGGTTTTTCCAATGTGATAGAGCCATGATGATGAACCCATGGCATGCATGCCGGAAGTGGCACGTAGAGCCATTTCTGCTGCCATGCAAGAGGTCACCCAGAAGAGCTCCACTGCACATGAGCTCGCCACTAGCCAGCTGATTGTTGGAAATCTGCCATGTATGTGTGGGGGGAGATGCACATGTGGGAGATGCTTGCACATGTGCAGGGGGTGGACGGCAAATGCATGTGCAGAGGCATGTGGTGCATGAGCAGAGGATTATGGATATATGTACAGGGGGCGGGGGTCATGCACACATTGCATTATGGGTGGAGGCGCAAATACATGCACATGTGTGCACTTTTGGCATGCAATGATTTTCCTTTTCCGGTTAACCGTTACTGTGATAGAGAGTTACAGGCAAAAACACAAGCAGATGAGAGAACAGCAGAGAACAGTTTCAGTTTCAATTCAGCAGTTGAAGACAAGACTGCAGCTTCAGAGCTCAGAGCTTAATATAGAGACACTCCTAGGCTTCTTCCAGTTTCAGTTTCCAAACAGTCCTCATTGGCTGACTTAGTTGCTATGCCTATTCATTGACTGACCTTGTTACCATACTTCTGCCAGTTCATGAATAGTCTGAGAAAACCCCACTCTCTGGTATCACTGATAATGTTATCTAGTTTGGTAATGAAAGATCTGCAAAAAAACAATCGGACACAGAGCCAAGACTATTGGACTGCTTCTGTTCTCCAAACCAGCATTGTTCCTGATGTCTGCACAGTCCCTAACTTGTTAAGTTTTCTTAAGACCTATTTTTCTTTTTATTAGCAACTTTGTGATCCTATTATTTGGTGTGTGTTTTTCTGTTTGTTTTAACCTTCATAACACATCTTTTTGTAAGCCATCTAAAGTTGCTGCTGAGACTGACCTGAGATTACAAGTGGTGTAACTAAATGATATTGTTGAGATCATCTTGAGCTTTGAAGATTTAGGAAGGAACTTCAAGAATCACCTTTCCACTCCATGAAAAAATAATTACCAAAGGCAGTAAGCAAATGAATGAGGGGTACAAAAATGATGTTTGACAGCTTTGGTTTTTGGGACCACATACATCCTGTGAATTATCTGATGATGGATTGCTGGCCCAAGATAGGTTGCCACTTTTGCACTGGCAGAAATATGTCAGGTCACAGTAAGAGAAATCAGAAGAACTTTGAAAGTAGCTTGGCTATAAAATTAAGACATTGCAATGGAAGGCATCCAAGTATCTGATTGCATTTGGTAAATTTGACAAGTATGCTTAATTTAAGGGGATAGGCGGTGGATCTTTCCTTCTGATTCAATTGCATTGTTTCATATTAGTACTTTATTTAGTAAACAGGAGTGTTTTGTTCGGAAAACACAAGAGGTAGACCGGGTTCCAACAACAAAAGGCTTTATTCACAACTAGTCAGTAACAGGAATGCCTGGCTGAAACTGAGGCCAGCCTTTTATACAGGCTGGCCTGCCGGCTTGTTAGCCATGGGCGTGCTTGATGATTTGCGCTCTTCAGCAGCTCTTTGGATTGGTTCCGAGTGAACCAATCCAATGCTTAGTTTATTTGACAATCAGGTTTGCATATTTGGAGTCACCCAATTTACATATAGAGACACCCTCCCTCTTAGTTCAGTCCTACGTGGTGATGTGTCTTGAGGTAGGCGGGCTTTTCCGGACTCGACCTGACTTGACGGTTCATTCTTAGTGAAGCTTCGACCGGTTCGGATGGGGCTGCCGTGTCGTACGTTCTTCTCCCTGGAACCGTCGGAAGGGTGAGTCAGCCATTTTACAGGCTGCTGAGTTTCTTAGGCTGGTGGTTTTTGCCATTCCCTCCCGTTTCTCCGGGCAGGTCGAGCTGGCTGGTGGCCCCTTCCGATGGGTTCTTCACGCAAGTTCTCTCCAAACAGTGAGTCTTTTATTTGCTCTTTTTGATTATATGTTCATTGGTTTTGGTTTTTACAATAGTTCTTTTATTTACTTTCGCATTTCCCCCCCACGTGGTTTGCCAATTAATCGGTTTGTCGGCGATGGTTGTAGTCTGTGTTCTTTCTAATATTCGGGATCGAAGCTGGTCTATGTGCCACTCCATTCCCTGCCATCCTTACTGTTTAACCGGTAGGATTTGGGGCCTGTGATTTGGGTAATCTGTCCTGGTAGCCACTACCGGGTCTCCCCGGTGAAGTTTTTTACGTCGTATACCAAATCGCCTATTTTCGAATTGTCTAAACCGTGTAGAGAGTCAGGGGGTTTCTGGAGTAAAATTTGGGTGTAACCTATCAAGGTGTGATCTTAACTTTCGCCCCATAAGTATTCTGCTGGGACTTTGTGTTACGTTGGTCCACTGGGCGTTATGTGCGGAGTGTGAGCAAACGGTTTACGTTCTGTTGACATCTCCAGGTCCCATTCTTTCTAAACCTTCCATTAGAACCGGACCATTCTCTCAGCCCTGCCGTTGCAGCCAGGGTGGCCAGCGCAGTTAGGGCATGTCTTATACACTGGGGAGGCTAGGTATTGCCTCAAAATGTAGCTGGTTAGCTGTGGCCCATTATCGGAGACAGAATGTCCGGTAGACCATGGGTGCAAAAAGGTTGTCAGTTTTTTATTTAACAGTGTCTGCTTGTCGTTGTGGCATAACTTTTACTTCAAGCCAATTAGAATAGGCCATCAACGACATCAGAAAGGTATGTTCCCTTGGTGAGACCCGCAAGTCAATGTGGATTATTGACCAGGTCCCCGAGGGTTTCCCAGTCCTTAACGGGTGCTTTTGGTGGGGACAGTCTAATTCCCTGGCTTTATTGCACGAGCTTACCCAATACTTATGTCCTTATCAATACCAGCCTCCAAAATAAACTTCTAGCAGGCTTATTCATCTTAACCATTCCCAGTGCCTTCATTATCAATCTAAAGTTACCACTGGTTGTTAATTTGTCGGAATGGACCACGTCATCCCACAACAAACACCCTTGAATCGAAAGTTCAGTCTGTTGGACTGGAAAGGTTTAAAGTTTTCAGTTTTTTGGTTCTCCGGAGCCTTTACCTACCCAGCTAAAGACGCGGGCAGTCAATGAGTCTTTCGCGGTGGCTCTGGCGACATCATAAGCTGATATGGTTAGATCAGGGCAAGTCTCAATTTGTAGTGTTTGTGCATCGCTGGAGTGGTGCCGGTCTTCATCGGTATGCTGGTAAGGAGTGGCTGTCTGCTCAAAGGTCCGCATGGAAATTGTTTCTCCTGGGCGATGTGTCCGAGTGTAGGAATAAGCTGCTAGGAACTCTGACCAATCTAGTCATTCTTGGGGACAGTATATTAGTGTTGGCTGTTTTCCCGCCAAAATCCCCCTCAGCAGTTTGTGGTCCATTATATTTCTGAAAGGTCGCCCGTTATAGTACTCGTTGAGCATTTCACTCCCAGTGACTATTGCTGGATCTCCCTGTCCAGTTGGCTGTAATTCGCGCGGTTTTGGATAGAAGTCCTAGAGTAATATGCGACGGGTGCTTCTCTGCCATCAGGTAGTTGTTGGCCAGGATGCATTCTACTCTGTAGATGCTGAGGCTCGCAGGTCACTCTTAATGGCGCTCGGTGTGTTGCTAATTGGTGAGAACGTTTGTTGATGTTAGCAGCTTTTAATATTTTGGAAGGCTTTTCTTTTCTTTGTACCCCAAGTCCAATTTGCCTTTCTTGTCTAAAAACAGTGCAACGGTTCTGCTATAGTGGCCTTGTTTGGCCGGAACAATTATAGAAATTAATTAGTCCTAAAAAATGCTTGTAGTTCGGTTTTGTTTCTTCGGTTCAGGTGCGTCTTTGATTGCTTTTACTTTTTTTGTCTGTAGGGTGGATACTCTCTCCGTCTATGAATAGCCCAGGAATTCGACGCTGTTCTTAATTAGCAGCCCTTTTCTCTTTTTACCTTGAGGCCAGATTTCCTAAACTTAGTTAATACTTCTTTGAGTCTTTTTCTTCATTGGCTTTCGTCTCTGGCCGAGTTAGGAGTCGTCAAAATAGGGACGACTCCTTGTATGCCATTTAGGAGGCGTTCCCTCAACTTCGAAAGACTCTGGGGCCACGCTTACTCCAATTGGAGTCGGGTGACATTGAATGCGACCTCTATTGGGGTGTATAGGTTGTGCTTCTGCTGTTTCTGGGTCCACTGGGAGTTTGTGATAGGCTTGTGCCAAGTCGAGTTTAGCAAAACTTTGCCCTTTCCCAGAGAGTGAAGCCAAATGCTGGACTACTGGCACCGGGTATGCGCTTGGTTGAATGCGTGGTTCAGGGTAGCCTTATAGTCACCACAGGTTCTAATGGACCCGTACGAGTTTTACATGGGTGTGAATAAGGCGTTTCCCCATTGCTATGTCCACAGGTTCTAAACACCCCTGGGCTATTAGTTTATCCAGCTGTTCCTCTATCTTTGCCTTTAGTGCAAAAGGAGAACTCGCCTGCTTTTATTGTCTTTGTGGCTATTTGGGGGTCTGAGCTGGAAGAAATGGGATTTCCCCTAATTTTTGCTAAGTGAGCCGTCACATGTCTGGAGCGTCTGCGGATGAGGTCTTTTTCGCGGTTGTAGTCACTCGATCGACCCCGCGTTCATCCCGATGGCCCATCAGTGCGAACCATTCAATGCCAGGAGGCTTGGTCTTCTCGTCGACTGTATGGCAGCGGTAATATTTTTGACTGTGTTGATCGATAGGCGGATCTCGGAATTGTCCATGCCGACTACCGGGTTGTGTTACTGGTAGTCTTTGAGGGTCTACGTGATAGCTCGCAATTCTGATAATTCTTTGGGTTTGGAATTGGGATTAGCTGTTGTTATTGTGGGTCCATGAGACCATATGAAAGAAGGAAAGACCCTGGTGATGTCCCCGCTCCATCTTGCGAGGGGCTTCCCTTCGATTTTTTACAATGACTTTAACCTTCTTCCCGCTTTCAGTCTGACTCTCATAACGTGACGAGTTTTGGTGTGTATTGGCACCGCTGCTTGTTGCACTCTTCTTTCGGCTGCGTTAGTCGAGCGTGTATTCGGGGAATTTCGGCGTCTCGTTGGCCATAGCTTTTTCTTGTTCTTACAGACTTTCTCGCATACCCCTCGTTCCTTGCCAATGTCTGCAGAGTCGCGTCGGAAATATACTGACTATCGTCGGGCCTGGCATAGGTGTCTTTGCCTCCAGAGCCACCACTCCCGATACCATTCCTCCTCCTCGTGCTTCTTTTTTGTTTAGCGAATAAATGGTGAGCCTTGTCGTCTTCTCCACCTCGACATCGTTTGCACTCTTCCGAACTCTTTCATAGTTGTGTTTGGTGGTGTAGGCGTTTTACGGTCTTTCGCTTGGGTATCTCTCTCGCGTGTGTGTTCCATCTTTCTATGTGTCGTCTCCTCGATTCTTTTCACTCTGGCTCTTCAGCGGTCGTGGCCTTTCCGCAATGCTCGTTACGTGAGGACGATTGGGCTGTTTGAGTAGTATTACTCTGCTTAGTGCGTTAGCATCGAGCCTAGTCCTGCCTGCACCTAACCTCATTCCCACCACTTTCTCGATGCTCAGGGGAAACACACTCACCCCATTCTGCCTCAGTCGCACGCAACGAATATCCGCTGCTCAGCCCCGGTCTCTCCTCTCTCTGGTTCTCTGTGGTAAATTCCGTGTCACTTTATTAAATTAGACATCCACGGAGCGTATAGTGTCTTTGGAGAATACTTCTGCATTCTGGCCACGTTAGTTGTTCACATCTCGGCGGCTTCGCTAAGGCGCCTTTGCCACTGTGAAACAGCCGTGGCCTGCCAGTGAGTTAGGAAACAGCTCGCTTGCGTGTGCTTCCATTTCACATTGCTCCTCCAAATCTTATGAGAAGTCTGCACATTGACTCCCAATCCTCTCGTTAGCCGATTAGTAAGGGTGTGGCGGTGGTAGCGTTGTTGTCAGGCATCTCTGCTGTGTCTGGCCCTTCTTATCACCCGCATGCCATCGTTTCGCGTTAGGACCCTCGTTTTCCATCCCCCTCCGTCTGCCTAGTGCTTCCTTTTCCCCCTGGACTACACAACGTGACAAGTTCTAGGACGGTCCCCCAGGGTTCCAACGAAAACAAGGCGAGCTGAATCTAAATCTACACAAATAAGTCCAGCTGGTAACGAGATTGTGGCTGGTAACCGATGGCCAGCTCTTCTACTCAGAGCTGGTTCCGTTTGTCCGGTGTAGCAATGGCAGTTTGCTTGATTTTGCCGCTTTTCAGCAGCTTTTGGAATTGGTTCCATAAGTGTGAACCAATCCAATGCTTAATTTATTTGACCAATCAGGTTTGCATATTTGGAGTCACCCAATTTACATATAGAACAAGGAGTAATTGTGTACATGGTGGGTGGGTGGGGAATTTAGACAACCCAGAGCTTTCCTAGAAAGAGGCCTGGATTAAGAGATAGCACAATTCAGAACTAAATGGAGAATGGGCAAAGAGGTTCAGGGTATCTCTGCCCTAGAATATGTCAGGATACATTCAGTACAGGGGTGGGCTGATACTGGTTTACACTGGTTCAAGTGAACCAGTTGTAAATTTTATGGCCAGTTCAGACAGCTGGCAAATCCCACCCGGCTGGCCCAGCCCAACCTGCCCCTTCCCTCCCAGGAGTCCCCAGGCAGCCCGTTTTGGATTTTAGGTAAGTGCAGGGCCTGTGCGAAGGCTCAGTGAGGGTTCTGGAAGGTTCTGGAACTTCTGGAAGGCTGAAAATGGGCCCATTTCCAGAGGGTCTTCAGAGTCCAGGTAGTTTGTTTCTGCCCTCCCAGAGGCTCAAGGGAAGCCTCTGGAGCCCGGGGAGGGCAAAAATGACCCCCATGGCCCATTTTTGCTCTCATGGTAGTGCATGAGGCTGACTAAGCCATGCCCAACATGTCCACGCCCACCCAGCAACCAGTCAAAGAACTGGCTGTTGAATTATTTGAAGCCCACCCCTGCTCAAGTAGATAAGAAAGTTATAGTTTTAGATGGTCAGGATTCTGTCCATTAGATATAAGCAAAAAAAGGACTAAACTAAATTGAATGTCACTTCTCATCTCTAGGTTTAGGTTTAACAGCAATCTTTTCTTAACAATTACTTAGCATTGAAATGTGTTTGAATATTAGTACCATAGGTTGGTAGTTAAGCTGTTGTTTTGAGCTTGTTTGAGTGAATGTTTCATCACCCTTTGAGGAGATATTGTCAGGGCATTTCAAAACACACTGATGATGTCTCCTCGAATGATGATGAAATGTTTACAACCAAATTGTCATGCTCCCAGCTCAAAAGCAACATCCCAAACTATCTAATTAGCAAATATTTTCATCAAGGTCTGAGTATAATGCACATGAATGGATTCCCCTCCTTCACTTAATTTTTCAAAGCCCTGTGAAATAGACTAAGCTCAGGAAGACAGCATCCATAGCACTGGGAACCTCAGAGTATTTTGGGAAACAGAATATAATTCTTTCCCAAACAACATGAGAGCAATTCCATCTGTCTAGGTTCTTGTTTGCATTTGCTCTGCAGAGATAGCTATATATTATTCCTGCACTGTCCGTGTGGATTTTTTATTGGGTCATTATCACTTTTACTGGATCTGATTCTTGGCAGGATCTGTGATCATCACCAAAGTTCCTAGCTTTGACCATACAGCCTGATTTCTGCGTTTGACTTCACTGTAGATGTGTGATTCCTGGCTAGGGGTGTATGGATAATATAAATCTTTGTTTTATTTTGCCACAGTCATTTTACTTCTATTTTGCAGGTTTCTATGATTTCTCCAATTCTTCTTCTTATATTCTGCTGTCTCTAGGTAGTGGAGTATCTGTTAATCATACTTCTTGCCTGTCATATTGACAATTGTTAAATCTGGGTTGCTATGTGTCATGTGTCTGTTTGAATTCTAAGATCCAAGAGCTCTTTAGCTTTTTCATTTTCTGTTACTTTGCCTGTTTTATGGCCCCACATTTCTTGCTTGCAGATCTTCCAAAGCACTATTGCTGATACTTTGTCATGGCGTTGTTTGTAACAGTTTGTATGAACCCCATGCAGTAGTAAATTAGTGGTCCGGTGTTTCTTCAGTTTCTTTGCAGATCTGGTATTTGTTTTCTGCTGTTGTCCTCAGTCCTGGCTTTGCATGCATTTGTTCCTAAAGGCTGGTCTTGTGCAGCCAGAATTAGTTCCTCTATCTCCTTCTTCAACTTTCCTGCTCTTAGCCATTGTCTGGTCTTCTTGTTATCTATTTGGCCAGCTAGGTTTTTTTAGTGTACTTTGTCTTACCATGTGTCTTTTTTATTCTTCATTTGTTCTTTCTTGCATATCACTTTTGTCTCCCTAATATTCAGTAAGCCTTCATGGTATACTAGTTTCAGTACATCTTCTTCACTGCCCTTCAGATATTCTTCCAGTGTCTTTTTTTATTCTTCAGTTGACTGTGTACTTGCAATGTTCCATACCCATCTATTTTCCTCAGTAAGTAGATTCTAACAACATTGCTGCCTGAATGAAGGGCATGATTCATTGTCATTATTTTTATGGTTTTTCTATCCAGGGCTTTTAGTTCTGCTTGAGGCCAGTCCACTATTCCAGCTATGTAATGACTGGAATTGCTCAAGTGTTCTTTGCCTTAATGTTATTTCCTTCAATGAGTGTGAACTTTAAGATCTTCTTCACTCTCATGGGATATCCACTTTTAACCTTCTTGACCTCAGTATGCTTGATGTTAGCTTGAAGGTTCACTCAGTATTTGTACTGATTGCCTATATCCAGACATAAGAAGATGTATTTCTATAAGGCAACTTGATTCCTTCAGATTTCTCAATTTCCCTCCCATTGTTAATAAAACAATTTGTCGAGTCCAAACTCCATTTCAATATTTTAATCTTTATTCATAACAATATATGAAGTCACAGCCATGCCAGTTATTTAGCTGGGGTGGCCTTCATACATTATTAGACATCAGTAAGGTTGAAAAACTGCACTTATAACTTGCTTCGATATCTGATTATTTTATTGCTGGAGATTTTGTCAGGAAGATAAATTTTTACCTATTGGTTGGCAACTAAATCTTTATTTTCACAGAGAAACAGTTTTAATTATAGTTTTAACTTCATCCATGAATATTTTCTAAGTTTTTAACCTAAAATAAAATACATCTTATCATAATAATAGACTATAATAATCCATTAATTCAATGGAGTGTGATGAAGCTTCCTTCAAGAAAACTGGGTATTGAAATCTATTGTAATTCCATATTTATTTAATGCTTATTTTTAAAGAAGAACACATTCAGCACATTGTAACAAATCAAATGTACTTTTGGAATTTAGAAATACCAAATAAGACATAGCCCTGGGGTAGTTCAATGAAATAAGAAACATCCATAGTCCTGTGGACATCAAAGCTGAGTGTCATCTATAAGGCAATCTAAATAACTAGAACAAATCTCATATTAATGTTCTAACTGATGATAGGCTATAACAGTGATGTCAAACTCAAGGCCCATGGGGCTGGATGCAGCCCACGGGGTGCTTAAATCCAACCAGCGGGGCTGACCTGGAAATATCAAAGGACTGGCCTGCAGTTCCTCTGATAGCTAAAATGGGCCTTGTGGAGGCCTCTGCACCTCATTTCTCCCTCCATGGCCTCCTGCAGCACTCTGCTGGCCAAAAATGGACTGAAAAATGGATCAAAAATTTGTTGTGCGACCCTCCCAAGCTCCATTTTCACTGGCAGAAGCACAACGGGCCAGTCCTCTGCTGTTTCCAGGGTAGCCCCATGGGCCAGATCTAAGCACCCCCTGGGCTGGATTCGGCCCACAAGCCTTGAGTTTCACACTCTTGTCCTACTGCATCACTTGCATCTCCCACTCAAAGCCTCTGAGGCTGAGTGGCTGAAATACTAATATTATCAATTTTGGGCTGTGTTACTTTTTTAGTATACTTCAGTGTAAAGAAGAAAATGATAAAAAGATAAATCCAACTAACAACTTTAATTCTCCCCAAATGCCCCAATTATGTCCTGCTGAAGTGGTATCATTTTGATGGCATCCATATTGAAGCCTTTTGCTTAATTCAGCTGAATGCCCAAATAGGAATTCTGATTACTAGAAAATGTCATCAAATTAGCATTCTCTGGCACACCCACACAATATGAGATTAGTACAATTATAAATATTGGCTGTTGAATTTGCTATCTTGGAGAAACAAATATTTGACATTTTGAATCTATGGATTTCATTTAATTTGGAGATTTACTGTCAAAAATAAACAGCTTGACATAACTCAAGAGTGATGGAAACCAGACCTCCTGACCAAAAAAGAGAGGGTCTTACATTGCTCAGTTGGGAGAAATATATAAAAATTATTAACCTAAATTTCACTGTAAACAGACTTCTCCTTTGATAAGTATCAATCACTGGAATTGTTTCATAATGGCTTTATAGATATGTATATGTATGCTGAATATGTATATATATAAAGGTAAGTCTCAAAGGTGCTTTTTCAAGAGGCTTCTTGAATGAAAAGCAAAATATCTTTAAAGAAAAACCAGATAGTCCAGTTGCTTCTTGAAAAAGCACCTTTGTGATAACCATGAAGAGCCTAATGCTGGGTAATACTGAGAGCAAAAGAAGAATGGGACGACAGGGAATGACATGGCTGGATGGAGACACTGAAGGGGTAGACATGAGCTTAAATGGACTCCAGAGGATGGCAGAGGACAGGAAGGCCTGGAGGAACGTTGTCCACAGGGTCGCAATGGGTCAGACATGACTTCATGACCAACAACAACAATAATTCTTTCTTACATTATTTACCAAGAAATGCCATTCCTTACAAGGTTGATGCTTATCAGGCTGCTAATATTTATTGTCACCTGTATTGGGGGGCTGACCTTTGATTTGATTCAAATTTCTGAATACATTTTGATAAGTTAAATTCTAAATTTATCAGCCCAGAAGACATTTATTTTCATAAAATAATTAACTGGGTATTTAAGTACAAAATAAGTTTTGTTTAAAATAAATGATTGAGAAATGTATTTTACACTCAGGTACTCTGTCTTATGAGTCGTAAGTCAATAAACTGTGCTCTTGTGCTATCTCAAATTTCAAATGAGTATTTGCATTGTTATTTGCCTTTTAAAACCCTGGAATTGAATTGCTTTGAGTTTCCTTGTTACATCAATCTCCTGTCTTTTGTCATTCTTAGCCTGCACTTGTTGTTCCTGCTATGAGCCCTGATACAAGGCAGAGAACTGAAAAATAGCTCTCTGATGACTAATCCAAGAAATGTCACATATTAATAAAGGCCAAAGGTCATTTGAATTTTTTGCTGAACCTTTCCATCGTGTTGTGTTTTTACTGTCAGAAACTGAGTTTCCTCAAAAGGCAGCTCTTCCAAATACAAAACATTCCCCAAACATATCATCTAACAAAAAGAAGTAGCGCTCAGAAATTATAATTTTATATTCTACTGTGGGCCACAAAGTGAAGCAATTCTTCCTACAATGATAGATAAGGCAAGAAATCTGAGTAACAGGATAACAGAATTGGAAGGGACCTCAGAGGTCTTCTTGTCCACCCCCCTATTCAAGCAGGAAATCCTATGCAATTTCAGACAAATGGTTGTCCAATCTCTTCTTTAAAATCTCCAGTCTAATATGAACTGCTAGGTCTGATGACAATTTGGATTGTTGCTAGTTGTTGTTAGGCTAGGGCAGTTATGGAGAACCTTTTTGTTGTGGTGTGCCGAAAGCACGTGCACGCCAGCACCCACAATGCAATGCAACCCCCCTACGCATGCTCATGCAACACTCCCTGCCCCTTACCTGCACTGTGCATGCACGTGACTCCCAGCTGATTTTTGGCAATTTGAGGCCTTTTTCGCCCTCCTGAAGGCTCAAGGGAAGCCTCTGCAGCCTTTAGAGGCTGAAAAATGGACCTGTTTTGGCACTTCCGGTATTTCTGGAAGGCCCGTTTTTCAGCTTCCCGAGACTACAGAAGCTTCCCTTGAGCTCTGGGAGGGCAAAAAAGGCCTCAAATGGGCCGAAAATCAGTTGGGAGGTGCACACATGCGCAGTACAGTACGTTTGGCTGGGGCTTGTGTGCCCGTACAAATGGCTCTGTGTGCCACCTGTGGCATGTGTGCCATAGGTTCGCCATCACAAGACTAGAGGCATAATCAGGTGGGATTCAGCCTGTTTGGGCAAACCGATGTTAAACTTACATCTGGTTCGCCAAACCAGTAGTTGAACCAACCAGCTGGCCCCACCCACCCCCTCCTCCCAGGAGTCTCCATGTGGCCTGTTTTGGATGCAGCTAAGTGCAGGGTCTGCGCAAAGACTCTGGGAGGTAGAAAACAGGCTGAACTGGAAGTTCCAGAAGTTTGGAAATGGGCCTGTTTCTGGCTTCTGGAGGGCCTCTGGAGCCCAGGGAAGGCCATTTTCATCCTCCCAGAGGCCTGAGGGAAGCCTCCGGAATCTGGGAAGGTAAAAAACGGCTCTCCCGGAAGTTCCTGGAGGCATGCCCACCCAGCAACTGGGCAGAGAACCAGTTGTTGGGATTTTGAATCCCAGCCCTGGGCATAATGCTTCATGAGATGTGCATTTTAACTGCTTTTCTTTAGTCCTAGACTGATGCTTTACTATGCTTAACATAGTAAAATATTTCGTTATGTATGCCAGAAACCTACATAAAGTCTTATTTTGAAAGTTGATTATGGTAAAGAAAAACAGAGAATACTATTTAAAATTTCACAGAGCTGTATATTTAGGGAAAAAAAGGTTCTGTGGAAAAACCTCCCTCTGAACTAGTGCAGGAAATGCTTAAAATACTACTGAAGTGAGCATGTTATGTATGAATGAATGTAACCTCCAAGGAGAAGATCAAAGTATGACTGACAAAACTACCAAGAGAAAGCCAGGACATCAATTTCCATGATATAGAATTACCCAACAACAACTATTCTTCCTAAAATGTCTTCAAAACCAGTGGGCCACCAACCTTTTGGGCACGGGAAATCAATTCCATGGAGAAAGGTTTTTCCATGAATTGAAAGGGTGTGGTTTTGCATGCTGTTTGCATCCTGTGGATGGGACTTCACTTGTTTGTATGGCTTGGTTGCTGGCATGCTGTGGCTCGGTGCCTGTCCATGGACTAGAAGTTGAGGACCCCTGTTCGCAGCAATATTCCATGACAATATAGAACAGGGTTCTTCAAACTTGACAGCTTTAAGACTTGTGGACTTCAACTCCCAGAATTCCTCCTCCAGTCATGTTAGCTCNAGTAAGAAGTGGATTGGTTCACTAGGAACCAATCCAAGGAGCTGCTGAAAGGCGGCAAATTCAAGAGATTGTCATAGGCTAAAAGCAGGCAGGCCAGCCTGTATAAAAGGCTAGCCTCGGCTGCAGCCAAAGTGTTCCTATTCTGACTGTTGTTTGAATAAAGCCTTTTGTTGTTGGAACCCGGTCTACCTCGTGTGTTTTCCGAATAAAACAGTCATAGCCAGCTCTGTGATCAAATATCCAGAGCGTAAACCTATTCCATTCCATTCCATTCTATTCTTGCTGTTTACTTTGTAATTTTTGCCTACTACTTGTCTTGCTAGCTTACTAGCTTTTCTGTACTAGGAAATCATTTTGAAATTACGGATCGACAGGACAACTTTTGGAAACTCGGATTGCTAATGAAGATAATCTTTCTGCTTATATTAGTTGGGGAAAATCAGGTTTATCAGTTCCTCCCTTTAGTTTTGTGGAATTGAGAAATGTTCAATTGTACAAGGACAAATGTACAAGGACAACTGTATAAGACCATGATTGCGAACCTATGGCACCAGCATGTGACACAGGCAAACTTACCTTACTGCACATGTTGGTGCCTCACAGCTGATTTTTGGCTGGTTTGAGGCCTTTTTCGGCCTCCCAGGTTTAGGAAAGCCGCTGCAGCCTGAAAAATAGGCCCATTTCATTACTTCCTAAATTTCTGGAAATACATATACTTAAGCCTGGGAGGCTGAAAAAGCCCTCAAACAGGCCGAAAATCAGCTGGGAAGTGCAGTGCAGGTAAAGGGATGGAGGATGGCATGTGCATGCGCAGGGGCATCGGAGCACACACATTGCCTCCTGGGTGCTGTCACGCGAGCACTCAAGCACAAGCATGCACACAATTTTTGGCACAGAAGCCCAAAAAGGTCAGCCACCACTGGTATAGGACAACCTGTGATTCCATAAATCAATGTAGGTGTTGTATTTTGTGCTGCTGCCTTCCATTGCTAACAAAAATTTAAGACTGGAGGGAAAGGATGTTCAATATTCCCCTTTCCAACAGAGGGAACTTCATAACTTTGTAACTGAAGCTCAGAACAATTGCACAGCTTTTTCATCTCTCCTATCACTGCAGGAAGTCAGTGCAGAATGCTACTTTTAGCATCTTCAGCAAAGAGTTCTCCCATGCTTCCGCTTAAGTAGCCCATCACCTCTCAAGAAGAAATGTTTTACTGCATTTTTAGCCGTTGGGAAACATCTCCTAAAATGTTGCTGAATTCAACTTCCTGATAGTGGCCACCAATATTTCTATTTCAGTGATGTCTGATGTTTTTAGCACTAAGTGCCCAAAGCATGTGTATGTACCCCTAAATTGCAATGTGTGCATGCCTTGTGCATGTGCATATACCACCGCACCCCACATGTGTGTGCAACCTTCCACCTGCCCCCCACTCATGCATATTATCCCCACACCCCCGCTCATGCATGCATGATCTCCATGTGTGTGCCCTACCCCATGCATGTGTGCATGACCCTGTGCACCCTCCACACCCCCCACATGTGTGGCAGAGACCTGAAGACCAGTTGGCTGATGGGAGCAGAGCTGAGCTGGGGCGATGGCTTGCGTGCCCAAAGAGAGGGCTCTACTTGCCACTTCTGGCATACTTGCCATAGGTTTACCATAACAGGTATATTTATTTATTTATGATATTTATATTGCCACCATTTCGCATATGGTGACTCAAGGCCGCTTACAAGAATATAAAAACATCAGATAAAAAAACAATAAAATGAATAAAAGAGAGAATCATATAATAAATTAATAATGTAATATAATAAAATAAAATAACCTCCCACTCCCGCCCCAATGACAACATATCATATGATCCTTTTAATGGGCTCTATCCTGCTCTATCTAATCCTGCCATTGGGAATAGCAGCCTAAAATAATTTTGTTTCATTCTCTGCAAAACAGAGAATGAATTTTAGGTACTTGAAGCCTACTGTCATCAGTGGTGGGATTCAAATATTGTTGCCACCGGTTTGGTGGGCGTGACTTGGTGGGTATGCTTTGCACGTAAGCACACACTTTGCATGCACACATTTTGCATGCATTTTGCACAGATTCAGAGGCGTTCTAACTCACCTCTTGCAAACCTGCACGATCCCAGTCGCTTCAGCACCTGCCACGCAGTGCTATTCTGTGCTGTGCAAAGCAGCTGCGCTTCAAATTGAGCAGATAAAAGTGAGTATGGGAGTCCAGGAGGATGGGTGGGCCCAACAGCAGAGCAGCAAAGATAACCAGTTTGGTCTTGGCTGCTTATTGCTCCTACTGGCTCGCCAGAACCGGGCTGAACCAGTCAAATACCACCACTCACTGTCATGTCTTATTTAATCTTCTTTCCTCTCGGCTAACCATATCTATCTCCTTTAATAATTTCTCATAGGACTTGCTTTCTAGTCTATTCCCCATTCTGTACTCCCTTAAGTTTACAGACAGTGTCAATATATGTTCAGTGCATAGAACGTTTCAATTACGATCAAGAAGGCTAGATTCTCATAGAATCTTATTAATCCGATAACTGAAAGCAAAAAGAAAAAACTGTTCCGTCCGGAAAAACGCGAGGTAGACCGGGTTCCAACAACAAAGTCTTTATTAGTTAACAGCAGTTCAAAAACGGAACATTGGCTCAAGCCGCGGCAGCCTTTATATAGGGTTTCACCTGCCGGCTTGTAGCCAATGACAGGT
>BHFT01007334.1:0-23574 GCA_004320025.1 Laticauda laticaudata
CAACGGATGGCAAGCTTTTTTGTCCATTTTACATCCTCTTTGCATCCGTTGGTGCAGTGGGACATGGGCTTAATATAGTGGGGGAAAACTTAGTGTAAGTCAGACAAAATAAGCAAACATAACTGACTGATACATGAAAAACTCATTGGTGGGCAATTACTTTTTGGTGGACAAAACACACACACTCACACACACACACACACACACACACACAGAGTTAGAGAGTTCTTACAAGGATCCAGCTTCTCCAACTCTGGAAAGAAGTGCAAGCATAGGAACCCAGCGATAGCACTGAATTCCAAGGAAGTTTAATTCATTTTGTAATCACATCTGAACCCAGGTCTGATGTGTACCTTCCTAGCCACACAGAAATATAAGCTGAGAGATAGTTAGACTATTCAGTTTCCCAGTTCAGTAGCAGGCCAGAAATTAATCCTGCTACCCTTCAAAAAGATCTTGACTGTGCATCAGAATGGTCAAACAAATGACAACTTCAAATCTCAACAAATAAATGCTCTGTCTTACATATTGGCAAAAAAAAATTCAGAAAATAAAATACAAGCTGAATAATCAAGACCTTGTTGATGATTCAAACTCTGTCAAAGACCTTGGAATAATTATCTATAACCCTAACCCTAACCCTAGCCCACTGTAACTACATAGCCAAAAAGGCATTCAGGGTTGTTAGCCTAATCCTGCATAGCTTTTTCTCTGGTAATATCACACTACTAACTGGAGCATACAAAACATTTGCTCGACCAATACTTGAATACAGATCATCAGTCTGGAACCCGCATTACGCATCTGATATTAACACAGTTGAGAAAGTCCAGAAATATTTCACAAGAAGAGTTCTCCACTCCTCTACTCGCTGTAGAATACCTTATGCCACCAGACCTAGAAAACCTTGAATTACACTGTCTTCGGTCTGATCTAAGTATGATATATAAAATCATACATTGCAATGACTTACCTGTCAATTAATACTTCAGCTTCAACCATAAGATCACAAGAGCACACAATAGATACAAAATCAAGGTTAACCGCACCAAACTTGATTGCAGGAAATATGACTTCAGCAACAGTGGTCAGTGTTTGTAATACTCTACCTGATTCTGTGGTTTCTTTCCTAAACCCCAAAACCTTTAACTTTAGACTATTGACCTCACCCCTTTCCTAAGAGGTCTGTAAGGGGTGTGCATAAGCACACCAAAGTGCCTACCACCCATGTCTTATTGTTTCTTTTAATTTTTCTTATATGTATCCATTTCATGTATTCATAACTATGTTCATACTTCTACTTGTTATCTTATAATCGCTTGACAAATAAATAAATAAATAGTTCTCTCATTGCAAATCTCTTTTCCCCAGATAAATTCAAAGCAAATTGCCTGAGTCACATTCTTGAATCTTTTTTTACAAATTAACCTTTGGCTTGTTGAATTTTTCTCTTCAATTCCATGTTTGTTTGTTTTCCTTTTTTTGTGGCACTGGAAGGAGAGGTACATACTGAACTGACTTGCAGGTTGGCTGATCTGTCTTTGAAACATTGAGAGGCAACCTTAAAATCTAGTTTCCCACAAGAAGAAGTAGGGAAAAGAAACAGAAAGTGGAGAAAAATGTTAGAAGTAATGGGCAAAGTCCAGAAAGTATCCCATGTGCAGAAGCCATGCTCGTCAGCTAGAGGTTATGTTCCTGACTTAAGCACAACAACAACAAAAGCAACCCAATGTTATTATGCTAATAAGAAAAGAAAACAAGATTTGCAACCATTGCAAAGCAAGTGACAGAATTGAGCCTCAAGAGGCTTAAGAGTTGTTTGTGAGAGGGTGTCAAGGCTTTGATAGGAAAAACTGCTAATTAATGCCAGGCAAGTTTAGAATTCAGCAAAGCTGGTTTTCCCAGCAGAACAAATGACAAATTTAATTGTTCTTGTTTTGTGTGGTCAGACCAGGAGCAATTTCAAGACAAAGACATCCAAAAAACATGTAGAAAAAATATTGATAAGTCGCACAAGCTCCAAGTTGAATTACAACATAAAGTTTGACCTAAGGCATAGTTAATCTGCATGGATAATCTTTCTCTATTCATTATTTTTGAAAGAATTGCTGATGAAAAGTAAAGTTTATATACATATATGTCCATGTGTCTCACTCACCATACAGTGTTGTCTTTCATATGGCTGGCCCTGCAGCTGCGGGAACTACAGTAGCCTGTGACTTTGGGATTCTCTTCTATGATGGGCCAAATAAGACTATGACCAAGAAAACCTTTATCGAATTTCATCTGGTGTAACAAATGGAAGTGCAAGAGAGCTGCTAAGCAAAGCCAACATAGTTCTGGGCTGCATCAGAAGACTCATAATATCAATCAAAGATGAAGTCATTATTCTTTTTATTTAGCATTGGTGAGGCATCACTTGGAATACTGAGTAGTATCCTAGACCTCATGTGTTCCAAAGGATATTAGTTCAGAAGTAGACTGCAAAGATGACACAGAAATTGAGGGCCTGCCACATGAAAATAAGCTAAATGAATATTTAGTCTGGGGGAAAAAAAGACTTGGATAGAGATGATAGTTGCATACAGCTAAATAAAGGAAAGCTACAAAGAAAATGGTGAAGAACTATTTTCTATGGCCACATATACTAGAGCCAGAAATAGAAAATATGAGTTGCAATGTCAGGACACTGATATGCACCCCCATTCAAATCATAAGTCTCTAGCCACATCTGTGAGTAAACAAGATTGATTTATTAGGAGTTGACATGTCAGCGTTACCAGTTGCAGCCGACTCTGACACATCATTCATTTCACCCTTAACCCTGGTCTTCTCCCCCACCCCCTGGATGTGTATTCTCCAATGAGATATATCCATATCCAAGAGTCAACAATCATGCTCTCCTGTAATAATTTTGTGTGCCAGAGCTTCAGTTGCCAAAGCAGTTATCTGAAGTCTTTAAGGAATACACTGCTTTCCCCCCCCTTCCTGCTGACAACTAAAAAGACAAAGAAGTATTTTTTAATTGACATGCAGCTAATTAGATTTCATTTAATCAGAAGGGAAAACTCTTTGATGGTAAACTTATCCATGGAGGTTGCAGTCATGAGAGATGACTGTCTCACCTCATGTTTAAAATGTCCATAGATGGATACCTATGGACATTTTAAACATGAGGTGACACAGTCATCTCTCATTCAGTAGAAGTTGAACTACATCAGAGGTGTCAAAATCAATTACATTGAGGGCCACATCAGGATTGTGTTGGACCTTGGGGTGCCAGGATGATACATGGCCTGGGTGGGCATGGCTAGCTCAACATCACTCCTATTGAGGACACCTGTGGTGGCTCTCCTGAAGCCTTCTGCCAACAAAAAGAGAGCCCAAACAGCCACATCTCAGTAATGGTAAGTAGATATTAAGCAGTGATCACCATAATCATTTCCCAAAGGCCATTAAGAAAAGTTTGGTCTTTAAAAGTTCCATGAGGGGAAGACCCTCCCAGGCCCTGTTTTTAGCCACAATGGCCTCCTGCATCTCTCCACCAGAGACTGTTTTCACTGGCAGAGGGCTGCAGGTGGCCATTGCAGACAAAAATGGAGCCTGGACATGGCCCTCCTGAGCTCCATTTTTGCTGGCAAAGGCACTGCGGGCCAGTCCTTCCCTGTTTCCAGGGCAGGACAGATTTAAGCATCCCATGGGTCGGATCCATCCCCTGGGCCTTGAGTTTGATGCCCCTGGACTAGATGATCCTTTTTATCCTACCCAACTCTACAGTTCTACATTGCTATGGGGAGGGGGTCTGGGTGCACTATCTCCTACCCTTATCATCAGTAGAATTTCTACAATGGGCATTCTACATGGAGGATGCCCTTGAAGATCAACCAAAAACTATAGTTGATTCAAGGAGTCCACTTGCTACCTGACATTGGTAACTGTAAACATTACACCTCCTCTGTGGATCTTGCATTGGTTATCAATAAGTTTCTGGTATAATATGAATGCTAGATTTGACTTAGAAAGCCACATATTGTATGGCTTGATACTTAAATACCGTGTTTCTCATATAATAAGGCCGGGTCTTATTTTTTTTTTGAGCCCCGAAAAAATGGCTAGGCCATCGTTTCAGGGGTGACTTAATTCTCCCCCCCCCCCGCATCTTCGGGCGGGCAGTGACAGCTTGGATGTTGACCTCGGCATTGGTGGGGCACTTCATATCAGGGTCAACGCAGGCAGCACCATATCCGGGTGTGCAACAAAAGTACTTACTAATGGCAAGCCCCCCCACCATTCCCCCCATTTCACATGTTTTAGTATAGGCCTTAATTTGGGGGGAGGGGCTTAATTTCATTTCATGCCTATAAAACATGCTGGGACTTCCTATTGGGGGAGGCCCTATTGTTGGAGAAACAGGGTATTTATATGACTGCCTATTCAGATATTTCTACCTCTTTGAGGTAACTGCTTGTGATAACTTGCTTTAGTGAGATGAGATGCAGTAAAGCCAGAAATCTCTGCTTTTCTATCCAGGGTACTTATGTCTTGAAACAGTCTCCTTCTAGAAATTAAACTTGCATCATTGCTGATGGCCTTCCTCTCCTGGAACTTTTAAAGATCAAACTTTTTTTAATGGCCTTTGGGAAATGATTATGGTGATCACTGCTTAAAATCTACTTACCATTACTGGGCATTATAATTGGTCTTATGATTGACTAGATGTTTTATTACATTCTGGATATACTTTATTTAATAAATAAAGTGTACACACATGTAGTTAATGAGTGACTATTTCAAAGCCACTCATAGGCTTATTATTTATAGCAAATAAAGACTTTTTTGGACTGCATCCTTCTTCACAAAATTTCCCCAGACTCACACTTTTTTTTCTTTCTATTTTTCTGCCCAGATTCAACTTCTTTGACAAGTATTTTAGAGCTGGAGCTTCTGTGGTGCAGTAGTTAGAGTACAGTACTACAAGTTATTTCTTCAACCAGATGCCTACAATTTGGCAGTTCAAATCCCACCAGGCTCCAGGTTGACTCAGCCTTCCATCCTTCTGAAGTGGCTAAAATGAGGACCCAGATTGTTGGGGGAAATAATGCTGATTCTGTAAACCACATAGAGAGGGCTGGAAAGCACTATAAAGTGGTATATAAGTCTAAAGCCCATGTCACACTGCACCAACGGATGCAAAGAGGATGTAAAACGGATAAAAAAGCTTGCCATCCATTGGAAAATGCAATGCATCTATTCTGTACTCACTGCATCCGTGATTCATACTCTCTATCCATCCAGCATCCGTCAACTGTGATTTCATCCGCTCAAAAAGTTTTGAGATGCACAAAACTTTTTGAGAGGATGAAGTATCCAACGTGTCCGTTCTACATCCGCTACGCATATGGGGAACATCGGTTATATGTCCGTTGTCATCCGTTACGCGTCCGCTATATCCGCTAGGTATCCGCTGTGCATCTGCACAACTCAAATGTGCTTCAGCGGAAAACATACACAGGGAGGAAGTGAAACGGACACGGAACAGACACACAGCGTTAGTAGCATGGACGTAGAAAGGATGAAAGCGGATGCAGCTCGGATATAAAGCATTAAAATTGGAAAAAAATGTTCCTACAGGGCGTGTATCTGCAGATATTTAGGATTGTCTGGAGGATGTCTTGGAGGATGCAGAAGGACAACCTCGCGGAAAACCGATATTTTCCTATATCAAAAGGGGGAAGGAAAATCCCTGTATCTACTTTCAGTCCAGCAGACGTGGGGTGCACACCCTCTTTCAGCCTTGCTCTTGCTCTTCCACAACCATCCATTCTTCTCCACCATGGATAACCTCCCCGCCTAAACGCTCCTTTTGTAGCCGCCATCATTCAACACCAGAACCAAAGCCCTCTTCAGGCTCTTTCACCTTTTTCTATGGGAAGAAAAGGAGCGGCCAAGAAGTGTCTGGTCCGACGATGGATCGGGAGAAGAGCGGAGTTTTGGACTGTATGACAAGCTGTATGGTGGAGCCTAAGGACGAAAAGACACGTGCCATTCCAGACACTTCATGAGGAAATAGCGCCAGCCATGTTTTTGACGAAGTTTGTGGAAGGCGACTGAGACCGCAGTTTGACCAAGCAAGAGCACCACTATCCAGCATAGCCTGGACCCTGGGGTGAAGGTGGCTACTGACTCTGCGTTCCAACTGGCCTCCGGGACACAAGCGTACAGGAGCATGCAGTATGGCTGAGGTGCCACACAGCACCATCAAGCATTGTGGTCAGGAAGTGGTGCTGGCCATTATCGAAGAATATGCGGAGAAGCTCCTCCATTCCCCTCCCTGAATAAAAAAAACCCGAAGGCTGAAGAAAGTTTTGCAGAGGCAGTGGATCAGAGGTGGAACTTACCCCACACCCGTTGGAGGCCATAGGATGCGCGAAGCACGTGGCCTGCAAAGCCTCCACCCAACACAGGGTCCACTTATTTCAACTACAAAGGGCTTCTTCAGTAATCATCCTCTTCGACATGGTCGATGCTGACTACAAGTTTCATGTACATTGATGTCTTCTTAGGCAACACGTCAGCTTTTCAGATGCCCAGGTATACAATGCCAGTGACTCAAGGAGGGGCTGGAACGCAACCTGCATATTGGCCCTTCCCAGAATAACAGAACCCCTACCCAATGATTTCAACACTAAGAGATGTGCCCTACTTCATCGTGGGTGATGAACACCTTCTCCTCAGAATCCTAACCTCATGAAAGCCCTAGCCACTCAAGATGTTTCACCATGTGAAGAGACGATCTTCAACTACAGCTGTCCAGGGCCAAGACGGGTGTGGAGAACGCCTTTGGCATCCGGCCAACAGGTTCCAGTACTTCTCAACCACCATGCAGGCATCGCCCACAGACGCGTGAGGAGATCGTGGAAGCTTGCTGGCATCCTGCACAATCTCAATGCGCGCACCCTCTCAGCCCAGTGTTGCAGAACAGGTTTGTGGACCATCAAACAAGGCAATGAGGGACATGGAGCCTTGGTTGACCGGAGGCATTAAGGTGAAACCTGATCAACACTGTGGATGTACCAGGACCCCACAAGGCTTAAACTGTGCCACGGAAGAAGCAGCGCAAACTACCTGAAACACTGGCTGCACACTCCCAGCTGGAGCAGTGGAGTGGCCACCAGACAGCGATGATACGATGCTTAACTGGATGCCTCCTTGAGCCTGTGGCATAACATAATGGAGGTTGTGCCCCATGTAACTGTTGATGGCCCTACAATTGATTTACAGGCACTAAATAAAGAGTTGTCTTCATGTTGAATGCTGTTGATCAATGATGTTAAATTTGTTTATTGATAATAAAAGGGCCATATGTGTGGCAGCTGGGAGGGTGTTGTGACCATACAGTCCCAACTATGCTTGCCCACTGGAAGCGCTTATCTACCCACAGCTATTACCCATCCCACAGGCTATTACCCTCTCCCCACCGCTGTTTTTTCGGTCACGTTTATCCACAGGTTTTCCCTTTCCATCCCCACAGCTAGATACCATTCCCACAGGTATCCCTGCCCACCACAAGCATGCAAACCTTAAACTCATTTTCTAAAAGTTTTTTCTCACCACACTTTATTTAAAAAGTCAAAAGGAACTAAGAAAAGTGTCTCCAAGCAAAAAATAAAGTCAACAGGTACAACTCAGTCTCTGACAATGTTCTCAAGTCACTCTGAGGCATGCTCAGGTGTAAAGGGGTACAGGGATTGTGGCCAGTGGCAGTGGCTGGAGTGCTGGTCCTGACGGTGCCAATCTGGGGTGCCTGGCCCCGTGAGGAACAACAGGAAGGCTCGGTGTGTTCAGGAAGCTTCAAAAAGCTGGCTAGCCCAGTGAGCGTTGAGAGGCCCTTCATCCCAGGATTTATCTGGCATGTCAGGCGCACAGGAAAACGATGAAAATATGTCTGAGGCTGGGCTTGGCCTGTGGGGTGGACGGGACGGAGTGTAGTGGGTGGATGTCTGGTCTGCAGCTGGGTCGAGGTGAGGCTGTCTGTGGCATGTGGAGGAAACATCTGGTGGCGTCGGTGGGCATCTCGTGAGTCTGTGGCATCGTGGCCATCAGTGACACCTCCTGTGGCGTCGGTGCTATCTGTGGCACCTCTGTGGCATCGGTGCATCAAGTGGCATCTGTGGCGTCTTGTGGCATCTGTGCGTCGGTGGAATCGTGCAATGCAAGTGGTATCGCCTGGCATCAGTGGCACCGGGTGCCGCATGCGAGGTAAACGCTGTGGTCTGGACTGGGAAGGGCTGCCTGTGCTGCTGGAAGTCCTGGTATCCATAACCTTTGGTAGGTGTGTGTGCCGGGAGGGGCTGTTTGAAAGCCTTGGAAGGGCTGGATGACATTGCCTGCCAATGTGAGAGCAGACCTGGACTGGGTGGGAGCAGGTTCCAGCTGGGCCTGGAGGGTGCCGGCAGCAGCGCCGTGATCCACTCTTTCATGACCTGGTACTGGGCATTCGGCATGTCCAATGGGGTTGGTGTCATGTAAGTGAGGAAGGGCTTGCGGTTTGAAGGATGGAATTTGAAGCTGTACATGACGAGAGGAGATCTGCCGCTGTTTTTGATTGTGTCCCTGATCTCCAGCAGGATAGTGTGGCTCTGTCCTCTGGTCTGCCTCTCTGTCCTGCTTTATGTAGCACCGCTGGAGCTGGGTGGTGGGTTGGTCTCCGGTGGTCACCTGCTTCTATCTTGTTCCATGGTGTCGGAGGGTTCTCTTGTCACGGGGTGCTCTGTAGGACACCTGCCCAGCATGGTCACTGTCTCCTGGCCAGAAGAGGACTGGCTGTCCTGTTTGCTACCCTGAGAGTTGAGGGTAAGACAGCAGGGGCACCTCAGTGGTGGACCTCAACCCTCCAGGAAACAACTGGCACTTTGCATGATGTAGCTCTCCTGGTCAGTGAGCTGACCGCGGCCCTGGCAGATTTCCTTCAGCGTGCAGCTCCTCCATACCAGGTTGCCTGCATATGCTTTTTCCACACCCAAGGAGGACATCGCCCAGTGGTAGTCCCAGGCTCTGTGCCTTCTCCCAAGCCGCCCTGCTTCCTGCTTGGTGTCCTCAAAGAGCCTGCCTGGCCCTCCTCCATATGTACTCATTCCTCCTTAGCCGCACTTCCCCAGCACCTCCTCCTCATGCTCCTCTCGCGATGGCCAGTACTGCTTCCATCTCTCCCTTCTCCTTGTGCCCCTTGCCTCTTCCTCCCCTCTGAGCAGCCGGCCTTCAGTCAGCAGGGCCTTCATATCATGCAAAGCGGCTTCTCAAGGGCTTTGGGACTGGCTCACCACAGCAGTAGAGGAGAACCCAGCACCAGCACCAGCAGCAGGAGAAAGCAGCAGCAGGAGCAAGCACCAGCAGCAGAAGAAGCACCACAGCAGCAGAGTCAGCACCAGGGGGTGTGTTGATGATCTATACCTCTCGGCTTGCCAGGGTGGCAGAAAGATGGCAACAGTCTTTCCTCTTCTTCCCATGGTGTTCTCTTTCGAAGATGTGTCTGGCAGCAGGTTTTCTCTGAATGCTGGCCTTGTGCGAGCTGCCTCCTTTTATATCTGTGGGGCTGACGCACATGCATCCTCCCGCATGCGCAGTTGGAATGTCTGCATCCGACTAAATGCATTCCGGCTACGCATCCGCTTCATCCGCTATGCATCGCTCTTTTCTGCTACGCATCCGCTTTGCTAGCTCCCACCGGAAGCCTTAAGCGGACATGCCATCCGTCCATGCCGCTTTCCATCGGCTAGGCTTCTCGTTGAAGCATCCGTTTTACACCAGCGCTACGTCCTCCCCATCCGAAGTTCTGTTTCCGTTCTGTTTATGCAAATTTTTGCCCCTTTTGAGAGCGGATAAGAACAGATGGAGCCACCCCCGGATTTTTGTCCATCTGCTCTGTCCTTTTACATACATTTTGCATCCGTCGGGCGATGTGACCTAGCCTTGAGTTCTATTGCTATTTTGATTCAGAATATTGATTTCAGCCCTAAAGCTTAAATGGAGATACAAGCTATAGTCCAGGACAGATGAAAGGAGATGTGAGCCAATTCTTGTTCCAAAGTACTTGCTTTTTAAAAATTCATTCTATTTGTGAAAGTCAGGGAGAATGTATTAAGAAGAGCAAAGAAAAGCACAATTTCCTTCTTAGTGTGCGTGCATGTATGAATAAAAGTGAATTATTTTATTCTTTCTTTTGTCTAAAATCCTTTCATTAAGAGCAGTATGGAGCCTCCCTTTCCTCTTCCAGTGTCTTGCAATAAATAATCACATGACTGTGTAATCAACAGTTGGCACAGAGTTCTGCACAAATCAGAAATGTAATTTTATTGCCTATGCACTGTCCAAACAAAATCCCAAATGGTTCAAGCATTTTGCTCAGACTATGAGATGAAACTTCCTAAATATACTCATCTTTTTTGGAACTGAGAGTATGTGATGTTCTCTCCCCTCCTTCCCCTCTTCCCCCCCTCTCTCTCATAATATCCCTTATGATTATTACTGGAACGCAAATAAAGGAAGCATGAAGAATATGCTTTTTTTTAATTTAAAAGAAAGAACTCCATCAGCCACTTCATAGAGTTCAAGAAGCTTTTTCTTCCCATTCTTCATCCACAAAAATTTTCTGAGATTCTTTTACTACCTACAAAAGAAGACATCCACAAATCTGCATTATGCAAATCTAATTAATTTATGTGAAACAGCTTGACTCAATAGGAGCACCTGTTTTTCAGAAGCTATCTTTAAAAAAATATAGATTGAATTATGAATGATTCAGAATTTATTTCGATGTTGCACTGAGTGGGAAAGAGCTAAATAAACTTGCATATCTGTTATCGTTGGTGAACAGCTAGAAGAAAATTTGTTAGGGTTAATCTGTAAAAATCATGGCATCTTTTATGGAGGTTTTAGAAGAAGGACTATGAAAGGCCATATAAATTGGAGATATGATAAATTTGGGGTTAGAATACCTTCATACTAGTATTTTGGGCCATTTTGCATCTAATGGCTATTGTGTTTTAAGGAACTGAGGACCTTTCCATTTATGCTTTTCTCCAATAAATCAACAAGATGAAAATGAAGCCAACTTAAGGAATCTCTGAATTTCAATCCCTTCCTCCACTTTGGGCATTTGTCTGGTATTCTGTCCATAGTGTAGCTAACATAGAGCCTGATTGGTGGATTATTTTGCTATTTTTCCTCTCCCACCCATGCCAGGAAAACATGTAAAAATACTTTTGCTGCTATAGGTAAGTCCATTGAGCACTGGTTCAAGTCAGGGGAGGAAGTGGATAACAATTTTACAGCTCTTCCTCCCAACTGAGCTACAAAAGCTCTGCTCAATTTCACTCCATTAAGGAGAAAGAATATTTCATTATTCCACTGTTCTACCTGTTTAAAAACCTTTCATGGTAGACCACTAGTAGCCTGGTTTAAAATTCATTGAAGGCAGGGAGCAAGAAGCTGGGTTATCAGCCAGTGGGAAAGAGAGATGAAGTGAAGCACTGCAAGTGGAACAGACTGCCCCACTTCACCAACAGAGAGGCAAACACTAATTTTTACAGGGAACCAGAAAAAAGATCAACTTCCCAGCAGTCTTAAGGTTGGTTGAGGAGAATACCATCCTTTCTACCTTCCCAAAATTGTAGATGACCTGACCTTGAATAGAGGCAAGCAGGAAGTGTGGATCAACCCTAAGTCAACATATGTCTAGTTCTACTATATTTTATTAGAAAGCAGAGTCAAGCTGAAACTTTCCTCATGGGCACCCTATTTCCCCATTAATAAGAGGATCTCTTGTCTCATCTCATAACCTGTCTCTTCAAATCAAGCTAGCTGTGACCTTTCCATATCTAATATTTATGTTTCTTAGAGCTTATCTCTTCCTGAATATATTGTTTTAAATTTATATTCCCAGTCCTGAAATCAGCAGCTTTGACAACCTGCAACATTGGGTCAATTATTGAGGAAAGCAGCTGGTAGCTAAACAATTAGTATACTGATGGTTTATTTTTACTAATTACAAGAGTGCATAAATTCTATTATGACTGATCTTGCACACTTTTTCTTTTATAATGAGATGGCTTATAATTGTTGAAGAGACTTTCATGTTATGACAAGAGTACAAGTAGGCAAATGAACACTTTTATGATCATATTGTTCATACACTACTCAAAAAAATAAAGGGAACACAAAAATAAGACATCCTAGATCTGAATGAATGAAATATTCTTATTAAAATACTTTGGTCATTACATAGTTGAATGTGCTGACAACATAAATCACACAAAATATCATGAATGGAAATCAAATTTAGCAACTCATGTAGTCTGGATTTGGAGTTACACTCAAAATAAAGTGGAAAAAAAACACTACAGGCTGATCCAACTTTGTGTAATGTCCTTAAAATAAGTAAAAATGAGGCCAGAAGTGTGGTAGCCTCCACGTGCCTGTATGCCCTCTTTACAAACCTGGGCATGCTCCTGATGAGGTGTGGATGTCTCTTAGGGATTTCCTCCACACCTGGACTAAAGCATCCCCCAACTCCTGGACAGCCTGTGTACATACGTGGATTGTTGGATGGAAGAGACATGATGTTCCAGATTGCTCAAATTGGATTCAGGTCTGGGGAATGGCAGGCAGTCCATAGCATCAATGCCTTCATCTGCAAGAACTGCTGACACACTCTAGCCACATGAGGTCTACCATTGTCGTGCATAGGAGGAACCCAGGGCCACCCGCACCAGCCATATGGTCTCACAAAGGGTCTGAGGATCTCTAATGGCAGTCAGGCTACATCTGATGAGCACATGAGGGGCTGTGCGGCCCTCTAAAGAAAATGCCACCCCACACCATTACTGACCACTGCCAAATGGGTCATGATGGAGGATGTGCAGGCAGCAGAACGTTCTCCATGGTTCTCCAGATCCTGTCACGTCTGTCACATGTGCTCAGTGTAAACCTCTTTCATCTGTGAAGAGCACAGGGGCCAGTGGTGAATCTGCCAAACTTGGTGTTCTCTAGCAAAATGCCAAACGTTCCTGACAGTGTTGGACTGTAAGCACAATCCCACCTGTGATGTCAGGCCCTCATACCACCTCATGGAGGTCTGTTTCTGACCGTTTGAGCACCACATAGCACATTTGTGCCACTGGAGGTCATTTGCAGGTTCTGGCAGTGCTCCTCCTGTCCCTCCTTGCACAAAGGCGAAGGTATCGGTCCTGATGCTGGTTGTTGCCCTCCTACGCCTCCTCCACATCTCCTGATGTACTGGCCTGTCTCCTGGTAGCACCCTTCATGCTCTGACATTACGCTGAACCAGACACAGCAAACCTTCTTGCCACAGCTCGCACTGATGTGCCATCCTGGATGAGCTGCACTACCTGAGCCACTTGTATGGGTTGTAGACTCCATCTCATGCTACCACTAGAATGAAAGCACCGCCAGCATCCAAAAGTGACCAAACCATCAGCCAGAAAGCATAGGAACTGAGAAGTGGTCTGTTATCACCACCTGCAGAACCACTCCTTTATTGGGGATGTCTTGCTCACTGCCTATGCTTTCCATCTGTTGTCTATTCCATTTGTACAACAGAATGTGAAATGGATTGTCAATCAGTGTTGCTATATGACAGTTTGACTTCACAGAAGTGTGATTGACTTGGAGTAACATTGTGTTGTTTATGTGTTCCCTTTATTTTTTTTGAGCAGTGTACAAATAGTGAATAACAAGTTTTGCTACGAGCTTCAGAGAATGTTCTGAATTACTGTGATTTTTATGACAAAAATGGGCCCTGCGAAAGTATTGTCCTTTCAGACAAGAATTCAGAAGAGAAAAAAGTAAATATATTAACCTATGATGCAAAAATACCTGCTGTTTTTCTGTCTCTAAGAAAATGGTTCTGCAGAAATTTATTTCCACTATCCCCTTTATTTTTTTAGAACATCTTATTTCTTGTAGCAGTCCAAATTCTGAAATGTGATGACAGCAAAGAGAGGAGGGAGTCATAAAAAGCAAAAGTAACCATACTGATTGCAAGGCACAAATTCAATTTATATTAGAACATGTTATATTGGAAATTTAGTACCAAAACTTAGGATCACAACAGCTACAGTTAGAAGTGTTTTAGTCCAGGCAAAAAGATAAAGCAAAAGAGAGGGGCTGATATTTAAACCACAGTGTCATGTCCCTGTTGGAATCTGATTCAGAGGGGGTGGCCAAGCAGCTGTCAAGGAGTGGGAGTGTGGCTCTGTTGGCTGTGGAAGAAACTGGGAAAGAACAAAGGCCAGCTGGGCAGAGCAAGGAAGAGGTAGAACAAGGGAGAAGGAATTTGGAGGAAGACCCAGGCCCTCTTCATCCTAGGGCACACAGGGAGGAACAGAGAAGAGAGCAACGTGAGTTGCGTGTCTTACCGGGGAAGAAAGGGCCCTGATTCCCTTCATTAGCTGCAGCTGGGAACACACTGTTTAAGGAGGGAATGTGTGCGCAGCAAAGTTGTTGAGAGCAAATCGTGAATTATGTGGTATTGTCAAGTCTTATCTGGGTTTCTGGCATCTTCCCAACTGTGTGTGTTTTACTGGGCTTTCAAGTCTGCAATTCCTTATCCTGCCCTGTCAAGTTAATTACTGCATTGTGGTTGGTGTGGATTTTTATTTACAGTTTGTATGTACTTTGTTGTTGGACTGAATTTTCTCCACTTAAAGACTGTTCTTGGGAGAGTTTTTTCTCCAGCCAAAGGTAACCTGGACATTGGGGGCAAAGCTGGAGGTATTACTTCTTGCTTATTTGACTGTGTTAGCTTTGTGCCTCACCCCGGGTCATCACACACAAAGTGTGTGATTCATTTGTCTTAATTTTTAAATATATGTGTTAGTTATAATGTTCAATTAAAAATAGAACACAGCTAAAAAATGCAAGGGAGTCCTGAAGTTGTCTTTCAGTGTGAATTGTTGTACCTATACGTTTTAATATTAAAATGGTATCATACACACAATGCACATAAAATGGTATTTACATTCATCAAAACATGTTTTGATTTGTATTAAACAATTAGCTTTTTATTAGCCTCCAGCAATCCATAATTGTACATTTATATTTGTAATGCAAATAAACAAACAGATTTTCCTGATGGCTTCCTATACTTTAAAGATTCAACAAACTGAACTATAATTTGTTAATCCAGCAACTAATGAAGATTGAAGCAACAAGCATATTGCAATTCTAAATGAAAGTTGGGCAAGTATTTTGCTAGGAACTGTGTTCTCTTGCACTAAAATTCTGGGAATCATATGATAGATAATACTGAAGAAACAAACTATCAGTAAGGATTGCACTTTCTTTTTTACACAATCTTCTCTCTGTACAGGAAACTGATTTTTCAAAAAGTAGATGGGCTGATAATATTCTTTTTATCCTCTTTGAGGGGATAGAATAAAAGGAAAGAACATGAATCCCAGCACAGGAAAAGAGTTCAGTTGCATTTATCCCATTGAATTCAGCATCTTTGATGACTAACTTCCTCTGAAATGGATGAGAAACACTAAACATGGCTGAGATTCAGGCTAGAAACTGTCAAACCAGGTCTGAATGATATTCAGATCAAAGATATTTGACAAAATACTCGGTTTTCAGCATTAGCATTTTAAATGCGAAATTTTGCTTTCAAGTGGCAGTTTGAAGCTTTGACCATAAAATATCAGAAAGTGAATTTCAAGCAATCTGGTTCTTAGTAGGCATTAAGTGAACCTTTGGGAGCAAAGTACACTTTCCAGTGATTCCCGAACTCAGCAACTTTAAAATGCATGGACTTCCATTCCCAGATTTCTCCATGCTGGCTGGGATGGGGTGGGATTCAACTGGCGTTACTACCGGTTTGGTGATTACGTTTTGCTGTGCACGTGTGTAAATTAACTTTAGGTTGTGCCTCCTGGACAGCTGAAAAGTACTGTACTCAGATGTGCAGTGTTTGAAAACCCTCTTTTTCTCTGCTTTTTTAACCTCAGCTGTGCTGCGCAAAGCAGCTGAGGTTGAAAAAGCAGGAAATAAAGGACAGATAAGCAGTTCGTTGTCTGTTGCTCTTTAGAGCTACCGATCCTATAGAGCTGGGCAGAACCGGTAGCATTCCACCCCTGGTTCACATATCTTGAAATTGCTGAGGTTGAGAAATAATAGCTTGGTCATATTTTTTTTGTCATGATGGTGTCTTATTTGATTTGTTTCAAAGGGTTGTATGTCTACATTTGGGCACTATTCAAAAACTATAATTTAATGAAACTACAGCACTATTGAGAGTGGACATGCAAGATGTTGAGTTCCATCTTCACTAGAATGTCTTTCCACTAGATAATGACTTGACATTAGCTTTGTTTACTTTTCATATCTTTTCAACATTGAAAGTTGGCTTGAAATATTTTTGTCATATTTTACAGTCTCTTGGTGTCCTTTGTTCCATGAGATTTTTTTATTTACTATTTCTAAATGGTGATTGGATCATTTTATTTCAGGCTAACCCCAGGAACATAATCATAGGCTTTAGTAAATCAATAAATAAACAAATTGTATTTTCTGTTAAAGGCCAAATGTTATTAAATTTTCATTGCATGCCATCTGTTTGTTATTATCAGGCTTAAAAATCACTGCTACCAGCCAGCTATTAAATTCAAGCAGTTATTATATCACAGCTAACAGTTTACAGCTGCTTGGATTAAAAGAAGAAAACATACTTTGGAGGGGTTGTGTGAGCAAGTTCACCATACCTGTTGGCAGCTTCTTGAAAAATTGTACCATTTCTGGATAGCACAATCCTGGAAAATTATACATTTGAGTTAAGTTTTGCTAAAATTAATTGATTGCATCCTGTCGTTGCCTCCTGAAATCTACAATACAAACACATATTTTTCTGGCATTGTATGACTATTGTGCAAGCTTGGTTATTTAATGAAGGATTCCAGGTACAGTGAGCTTGCCTGATCTCCCTGCCCCTCCCCTCTTTTTTACTTTGATTTCAAATAAATGCATATCCCTAATTATTCTGTTTGCTAGTAAGATCTTATTTGATTTGTTGAGTTGATTTGTCACTATACAAGTTTATTAAATGGGATGAGCCCCTCAATTACAAAATACTTTCATGTATTTGGTATTAAGGCCATATTCCCAAATCAGATATAAACTCTGAATTTTACGTATCAGTAATACATAATTCATTATGCAAACTGAATATTGAAATAATATTTACGGTTCTGCTACAAAACACTGTGCTGTGTTTCAGATATGCTAGCTCCTACTGCTGCTTTGTGTGTGTGCCTGTGTGCAATTTTGCACACAACATGAATGAATATATAGCTTCTTAGTTTGTGATACCATGGAAGTCATAAGAAATATTGCCTCGCAGGCTCCAGATTAAGATTATAAGACCTCTACTCACCCAGTAAGCATCAAATCCATGTTGATGAGAAATCTGAAACAATAATTTCTGAGTTTTAATACTGCACAGAACCTTCAAACCTTCAAACAAAACAGATTCTATAGTAATAAGTAATGCATTTCAACAGATTCTACCATTATGCGGTGGATCAAACTCCCAAATTAATATTTCCCCTATGCTTGTGGTACAGAATTATTATATTTGGAGAGACTGTACTGATTTCTGAGTGAAATTCAAAGTGGTAGTTATTATGGGTAGTCCTTGATTTATGACCACAATTGAGCCCAAAATTTCTGTTGCTAAGTAAAACATTTGTTAAGTGAATTTTCCTCAATTTTACAACCCTTCTTGCCATAGATGCTAAATGAATCACTACAGTTGTTAAATTAGTAACACAGTTGTTAGGGAAATCTGGCTTCCCCATTGACTTTGCTTGTTAAGGAGGTTGCAAAAAGTCACTTTTTTCAGGATCATAAGTATTGTACTTTGAATGGTCACTAAATGAACTGATGTAAGTTGAAAACTATCTAGACTTATAAATCCCCATATGACTCGAGCTCAGTGTCTACAAGATTGCTCATATATGACCCCTCCCATATAGCTATACAATGCATGAACTATACTATTCAGAAAAGAAAAAAAAATTGACAACAATATACAAGGATTCTTCCCATGTTAAGATTTATTTTAGTTTGTTTGCTTTGTTTCCCACTATTCCACCAAGAAACTAAATTGCACTATGAAGCAAAACAGAAATGACTTGCCCTAAGCTATACATTGAATAACCTAGCTCTTTTTGCCCTGAGGTGTAAGAATAAAAATCTGAAACTCTTGTTTGTAACAAAGAATATTTGTTAGGTATTTTATGGTGCCATTCATTATGTGAGGCACACATTGGTTTTGTTGCTTTTGCTTCTGGGGCCTCATAACTTTCAAGATGAAAGCAATTTATAAATTGAATAGATAGAATAATAGAAGATAGAAAAAAAGCTGAAGGGAGAGAATGGGGTTGATTCTTTGAACAATAATTAGGATATACAGTAGATCAGTTTTAAAACTGTGATCTATGAAACCTGTGAATAGTCCTGACATTTGAATATGGATCAAGTGATTTGGAAAATTGTACTTGCATCTAAGGATTTTTTTTTAATGTCACAGAGCATGATATGAAGACAGTTCTTCATTCAGGCCTTTGGCAAGGCAAAGTGAAACACCTTTGCTTCATTCCTTCATTTGTCCTTTTCACCATCTTTCCCTCCCCCCCTCATTTGTTATTAAATATATTTATCTTGTTTAATTTGTTGGAGGTTGCTCAGAGTCCTTGGAAATTAGATTGCATACAAATTTGGTAGATAAATAAGTACATTTTTTTCAAAGTATATCAGCTGTAAATGTAGATAATCCAACTAGAAAAAAATGCTCCTTTAAATTATATTCTGAAAAAAAAGTTAGGATATACATATAGGCTTTACAAGAAAGAGGGGGTATAACAAAATAGGCCTCATAATTTAAGCTTATGTTCATGATGTTGCATACATGGACATAAGAAACCATGCTTGTATAGATTTGCAACATTCACATTGTCATTCTGATAAAACTGTTAGACACAATAGGTGGCTCTGAATTAATTAATTAAGTAATGTACGATATGTGTACTGTACAATGTATATAATATTCAAAAGAAAGTAGAAATGTGGAAAGGCAGAAGAAGCTTCTTGGAGTTTTGATCCAACCTTTCTTTCGGTTTATTGAATTATACTTGGTTATGCTATGCTGTCTGATTCAGATGGTTACTATAAGTCCCCATAGTCACAATGAACTAAAAAAGGGTGTTGTTCCATGCGGAAAAACGCGCAGTAGACCGGGTTCCAGTAAACAAGTCTTTATTTCAAACAAACAATGATGTTTCTTTAACTTTGCCGCCTTTAAGCGGCTCCCTGGATTGGTTCCTAGTGAACCAATCTGCTTTCGGCCTTTCTGGCAATCAGAATGTTCAACTTGGACTCTTCCAAGTTATACAGAACCCCCCTCCCCCTTTAGTTTAGTCCTACGTGAGTGAATGTAGTTCGCGCAGGTAGGTGGGGCTTCTTCTAGTTCTATTTGACCTGCGTGGTTCATTTTCGCTTGGAGACTTCGAACGGTTCGGTCGGGATCACTGTCTCTCCAGCTCTTCTCATGGAACCGCCTAGAAGGGTGAGTCAGCATTGTTGCTACCCTGCTTGAGTTGCTCAGGCCGGTGGTTTTGGCCGCTCCCTCCTGGTTTCCCGGGCAGGTCGAGCTGGCTTGGCTGGCCCCTTCCAGGATGGATTCCTCTCACTTGGATTATTTCTGCTGGTCTCATCTAACCGTAAGTGTTCTTTTTGCTCTTTTTTGATTGGTTAGATGTTCTGGATTTATTTTTAATAGTGTCATTTTCACCCTCTATTTTATTACTTTGTATTCCCCCCCCCTCCTTTAGTTGTGTTTTTCATCGAGTTTTTATTGTTTGAGGTTGCGTGGTTGTATTTTGCTCGATGTTTCGGGGAATGAAGCTGTCTATGTGCTGCTTCCACCTGTCTTCCATTGTCCAACAGTTAGACGGTAGGACCGGGGCCTGTTATTTGTCTGATTGTGGCTGGAAAGCCATAGAGGGTCCCCAGTGAAATTTTTTGCATAGACTAGGTCGCGATTTCAAATGTGCGGATATCGGCTGGAGAGGTCGGGGGGGGGGCGGTTCACAGATGTTAATTTGGGTGCAATCTATCTAAATGGGATCTGAGTTTACTCCCCATTAATAATTCTGCCAGGCTCTTGTTCGTTATACATACTGGGGGTGATATGTTGTAGTGTTAGTAAATGGTTTAGCTTGTCTTGGACATCCCCATGGTTCTATTTTTTCTAGGCCTTCTTCTCGTAAATCTGACCATTCATCTTGGCCCTACCATTTGCTGCCAGGTGGGCCGGTGCGGTTAGTGGCATGGCGTATACCTAAGGAAGCTAAATACTGTTCAAATTGTATAGCAGTTAGTTGTGGCACATTGTCGGACACTAGTACATTAAGGCAACCCATGAGTTGCAAAATAATTTGTTGAATGCTTGATTAACAGCGTCGGTTGTCGTTGGATGACATGTACTATAACTTCCAACCAAATTTGAGTATGCATCTACGACAATCAAAAACATATGCCCCCTAGTAGGTCCTGCAAAATCAATATGGATTCGAAACCAGCGGGCCTCGCTGTCTCCCAGTCTTGTATGGGTGCTTGCGGTGGGAGAGAGTCTAGTTTCTCTGGCACTTATTACATGTAGCTACCCAGTTATTCAATATCCTTGTCTTAAACCAGGCCACCAGACATAGCTCTATTAGCCAGGCTTTTCTATTTTTACAATGCCTGGGTGCCTTCATGGAGCATACCCAACACTTCTTTCTGCAGTTTGGAAGGAATTACCACCCGATCACCCAAAACAAACACCCCTTTTGTGATTGAGAGTTTCAGTCTGTCTGGTCCAAAAAGGTTTAAAATTTTCAGTTTTTTGGTCTTCCGGCCAGCCTTTACCTACCCAGTTCAAAATGCAGGCAGTCACTGGGTCTTTTGTGGTAGGTCTAGCGACATCATTGGCAGACAATGGCAGTTCAGGGCAGGCCTCTATTTTTGTAGTCGAGGCGGTAGTCGGAGCTGGGGTCGTCTTCTGTTGTTGCAATGGTGCTCGACTTATTGTGTCTGCATGGGTGATTTGTTTTTCCAGGTCAATGCAGCAATGTAATGAGTATACATTGTATATGATGAGTAACATGAGTTTACAGCTAGAAATTCTGACCATCTAGTCATTCGGGGGGGTAAAATGTTCGGTGGTGGGTTGTTGTCCCGCCAAAATTCCTTATTAACAGTTGATGGTCAGTTACAATGGAAAATGGTCCTCCTATAGAGGATTCGTGAAAACGTTTAACTCCAGTGACGATTGCCAGGGCCTCTCTGTCTAGTTGGCAATAGTTGCATTCTGTTTTGGAGAGCATTTTCGAGTAAAAGGTGATGGGTGCCTCTTCTCCGTCAGGCAATTGGTGGCTCAGGATGGCCCGACTCCGAACGGTGAGCGTCAACAGGTGACCGTCAATGGATAAGAATAAGAATTGTGTCTGAGGTTAATAAGTCTTTTATGCTTTGGAAAGCTTTTTGTTCCTTGTGACCCCCAAGTCCAATTAGTTTTTTTTATCCAGTAAACGATGCAATGTTCTGCTATCGTTGCTTTGTAGGGAGGAATACGTTATAAAAGTTTTATTAGACCCAAAAATCGGGAACTCTGTTTTGTTTCTAGGTCTGGGTGCGTCTTTAATTGCTTTGACTTTTTTTCTGTAGGGTGTATACCCTCTCCGTCAATTAAATACCCTAAAAATTCGACGCGATCAGTAACTAGACAGCATTTTTCCATTTTTAACTTTCAGGCCGATTCTTCTAAATTTTGTTAGCACTTCTCTTAGTCTTGCTTCTAATTGGGTTGTGTTTTTTGCTGAAATTAGGACATCATCCAATATGGAATGAGCCCTTTAATTCCATTAATAGGCGTTCCATGAGGCTTTGGAAAACGCCATGAGGCAACGCTTACTCCAAATTGAAGTCTGTTACATTTGAATGCCCCTCTGTGAGTTACTATTGTCTGTGCCTCAAGCTGTTATTTTGGGTCTACTGAAGTTGTTGATATGCTTGGGCTAAATCGAGCTTGGCAAAAAAATTTCCTCCCAAGCGAGTGCAGTAAATGCTGCATGACTGCGCACCAGGTATGCGCTTTGCTGCAATGCATGGGTTCAGGGTAGCTTTGTAGTCTCCGCAGATGCGCACAGATCTGTCAGGTTTACTGATGATACTATTGGTGTTTCCCACCTAGCGTGGTCAATCGGTTCTATGACCCCTTGCACGATTAATTTGTTTAATTGTCATCTATTTGGCTTTTAACGCAAAGGGTACTCGTCTGGCCTTTAGCCTTCTTGGTGCTATCTGGGATCTAAACTAAAGGAAATTGGGTCCCCAGTACCTGCCTCGAGTGCCGTCGAAGACATCCTGGAACTCGTGTATCAATGTTCTCTTCCCAATCGGTTGCGGCTATTCGGCTCACTCCAGTCATTCGTATGCCCAATGGTGTGAACCATTCGATGCCCAGGAGACTGGGACGGTCTTCGGTCGACTATGGTTAGTGCAGGACTTCGGCGTGCTGTTTGTAAGTGACTTTGAAGTGTCCTAGACCTACCACAGGGATCCTGTTTCCTTGGTAGTTCCTTTAGAATTAATTCTTGTTTCTGAAGTTCTTTTAGTCTATGTTTGGAACTAGCCGTCTGATTTTGGTTCCAAGACACCATTGACAGGAAGGATCCTGAGTCAACCTCCATCTCGCAAGGGCTTCTTTCAATTTTCACTATTTACTTTTGACCTTTATCCTGCTTTCCGTCTGGGCGCCTTCGATAGTGACAGTCTGGTGGGTTTTTTTCTCAGTTGCTGGTTCTTTTGCTGTGCTGTGCTGGTTCCTTTGCTTTCTGTCGGCTTGCCTCGATTCAGTTTTTTAGTGGGGAATTACTGTGCCTGCTAGGACTGTTGTTTTTACGATTTCTGCAGACTCTCTTGATGTTTCCCTTTTCTTGCAAGCCCAGCAGATGGCATCAAGGAACCTGCACTCGGCTCGGGGGTGGCTCCCTCTGCAGCCAGCGCATTCGCCGCCAATTCTCTTTTTTCGCGCCTTTTTTTCGCGTATAGGCGGTGGACCTCATCATCATCTTCTTCTGTTCTGATGATGTGCCGAAGTCTTCATGGTGTGTGGTAGAGGGAGCTTGCTTCTTTCCCCTGGTATGGTCGTCGCGTCAGTATTGGCATTCCATCAGCTTCATTGTCGCTGTTGATGTTTTCGCGGCTTCTGCAGCGGGGCTTCCACGATCGCTTCAGCCACAGTTATATTAGGCTTATTTCAATAATTTACTTTGTAAGTTAGAGTCTTTTAGGCTTATGACGACACGATCTCGCATGGCTTCATCCATATTCTGGAATTCGCAAGCTCCACCAGATGTCGGAGGGCCGCTACGAAATCAGCGATGGTCTTGTCTTCCCTTTGTCTCTTTTTTAGAACTCGTGTCTTTTAATGAGATTTGACACCACAGGCACGGTAAG
>BHFT01007335.1:0-11331 GCA_004320025.1 Laticauda laticaudata
ATGTGCCATCCGCTCCCATCCTCTTCCATCCGCTGGGCTTCCGTTCCGCATCCGCTTTCCATCCGCCCTGCGTCCTCTCCGTGTCCGTGTTATCTGCTCCGGTTATGGAAATTTTTGCCCCTTTTGAGAGCGGATAACAACGGATGGAACATTTTGTCCATCCGTTGTGTCCGTTTTGCATCCGTTTGTCAGTGTGACAGGACCTTTAGCTTAGGGTGATGTCTAAAACTGAGCCACTATAGAGGAGCAATACAAAGAATTCTCCAGAGCCAGATTTTGTAACTAATTGTGGATAAAGTTATTCATGTACCTGCAAAACAGTGGTGGTTGCATTCTCACAAGGCTGTCTTGGGAATTGTCAAATTGATTCATTTTCTTTAAGGGAACTGGAACTCCCTGAAGGGATTCAGTCACAAGAATGCACACGCATGCATAACTTTAGTGAAGTGAATTTGTTAAATCAAGCCGACTCGGGTGGAAGCCAACCGACAGATCACAAAGCCCAATGAACTTGATCACCAATCACAAATCAGATCTTGGCTGTTTTGAATGATCCCTTGCATGAACTGGACATATATTAGGCCAGCACCTGCTTTAGGGGAAAATGAAATGCTCGGAAGACAAGCAGATGACAATCCATCAGGGACAAACACAATGCCTTGTTGTCTGAAAGCTTGTCAAATTTAGTACACAACTAAAAGGGTTTGCTGCTAATTTGCCAAATACTAAGCAGTAAATGTCCAGTAACTAAAAAGCAGAATGATTTGCAAGCACGTAGAAAAGATGAAGGAGAGTATTTAGAATAGAATGGAATGGAAAAGAACAGAACAGAATAGAATAACAGAGTTGGAAGGGACCTTGGAGGTCTTCTAATCCAACTCTCTGCTTAGGCAGGAAACCCTATACCATTTCAGACAAATGGTTATTCAATCTCTTCTTAAAAGCTTTGGGTGTTGGAGCATTCAGAACTTCTGGAGGGAAGTTGTTCCACTGATTAATTGTTCTCACTGTCAGGAAATTTCTCCTCAGTTCTAAGTTGCTTCTCTCCTTGATTAGTTTCCACCCATTGTTTCTTGTCCTGCCCTCAGGGGAGAATAGCTTGACTTCCGTTTCTTTATGGAAGCCCCTGAGATATCGGAACACTGCTATCCTGTCACCCCTAGTCCTTCTTTTCATTAAACTAGACATATTTGATTCCAGCAACTGTTCTTTATATCTTTTAGCCTCCAGGCTCCATATCATCTTTGTTGCTCTTCTCTGCACTCTTTCTAGAGTCTCAACATCTTTTTTACATTGTGGCGACCAAAATTGGATGCAGTATTCAAAGTGTGGCCTTACCAAAGCATTATAAAGTGCTATTAACATTTGCAAGACTGTTGTTTGCCTTTTTAGATACAAAACACAACTATATAAGCTAATATGTAGTAACACTATATGAACAGAACCTTGCAAATCTAAATGTATAAATCTCCTGCTATTTCCTTTACAGCCACAGAATTTAGGGGAAGGTTCCTTATGAGAAGACTTATGAGAAGATTCTCGAGGGTCCCTCGGACTGCAAGAAGACCAATACTCAAGGAGATCCTGAAGGAAATCAACCGGACACCCTTTGGAAGGACAGTCCCTGATGCTAAAGCTCAAATATTTTGGCCACCAAAATGTGAAGAGAGGACTCATTGGAAAAGACCATGAAGTTGGGAACAATGGAAGGCAAAAGAAGAAGGAGACAGTAGAGGGTGAAATGGTTAAACAGAGTCATTGACGCAACAAACATGAATTGGGCAAACTCCAGGAGAAAATGGAAGACAGAGAAGAACAGAGTGGCCTGTCATGCTATGGTGAATGGAATCATGAAATGTAGGATATGACTTAACAACTGAACAACAACAACCCCTATGAGCTGTTTTACACCCATTATGTGGCAGTAGGCTATGACCACTCTTATCTGACCATCCCCATGGCAATATCTTTTGCCTCCATCTCCTAAGGCCATTCCCACATATCTTTTCATATAATGACCAACCAGATGCTTCTGGGAAGCCCGCCAATAGAATTGGAGGATAGGTTACCCTAGAATTGAGACTATATCCTGCCTCTGCTATGGTAGGATAGGTATTAGAATATGTGAATGAAATGATGCTAAGAGTGGACAACCTTGTATTAAAAACCCAGCATGGATTTTCCAATATTCTTTTGTTAGGACCCTAAAAGTCCCTCCCACGAATACAGGTAGTCCTTGATTTACAACCATTCACTTAGCAACTGTTCGAAGTTGCAATGGCACCAAAAAAGTGACCTATAACTGCTTTTCACACTGACATGCCCATGGTCACATGTTCAAAATTTGGACACTTGGCAACTGGCATGTAATTTATGATGATTGCATTATCCTGGAATTAAATGATCACCATTTGGTAACCTTCCCAGCTGGTTTTCTTCAAGCAAAAACAATGGGAGAGGCTAGAGTCGGTTGACAATTGCATGATTCACTTAAAAACTGTAATGATTCACTAACAAACTGTGGCCAAAAAAAAAGGCTGTAAAATGGGACACAGCTCACTTAACGATTCTCTTACTTAGCAACAGAAATTATAGACTCCAATGTGGTTGTAAGTCAAGGTTTACCTGAATTATCTAAAATAAGTGATTTCATTTCCCATTTTGAAGTGGGTAATCTAAGGCAGTAGAGCAAGTGATAGGAACAGTCATGAAGATTTTGCTTTTCTGCAGTAAAAGCTGTCACTGGGACCGCAGAGATGATGGTTTTATTAATATGCATCCGTTTTATGAATCTGTCTTACAGATATTGTGATGTCGATGCACTAAACCGCTGGGAGTTGTTTCAGAGAACATCGGTATCACAACCCGAAGAGGAAAGAAAGGAGCTTAAATTCAGCATTAAGAAGAACAATGCCAAATCTCAGTGGTGGGTGGAAAACATCCACCTGGTGCATGAGTTGACCTTAGCCAGCCAGCCAGCCATCATTTACTGGTCATCACTGTCTTCTACCCACAACCTTCACAAACATTGTCCAGCTGGTACTAAGCCATAATAATGTGCTTTATTTCAATCACAGAAGTTAGAATCACAGAATTATGGAGTTAGAATTATCAGCATACATAGTCCAGCCCCTTGCAATGTAGGTGTAGGAAAACCAATCAAACTTTTCTAAGAGGTCACTGTCCAGCCAGGACAGTATCTGAGGTCTATGAAGTTATGAGTTATGATAACCCACCCACCCACCAAAAAAACACCACAATTTATGTAAAAGAGAGGGCAGAGTTTCATAGTCACAGAACACAGCACTGGTGATGGCACCTTGCAGAAACATCTGCAAGAAAAAAAGAATGCAAATGACCAGCTGTCTGCAAGGTGTATAAATCCTTCCATTCCCCACCATCCAGCCAGAGTTGAAGAAGCTTCTTGGATGAGAAGCAAAACATCTTCAAAGAAAAACCAGAATGTCAGTTGTTTCTTGAAAAAAGCACCTTTGGGACAACCATGATCTGGATGACTGGGAATCTCCATTGACAGTCTGCAAGAAAACCACCAAGCTCAGAGAGCGCCAAGGATTCCTCATTTCAGCCCTGAGCTACAAATATTCTTCTTTATTGGTATCACAGAACACAGCCAGTATCTAAGGCAATTGTTTTTATTGAACACAGTCATGATCTAGATTTTTTTTATTCTATTGCTCCCCATACCCAGTGCTCCTGTGGTCCTGCCTTTTCTTAAAAACCTCCAAAGATTGACAACCTACAACTATGATACCACAACTGTTCTACCGTAAGATCTCCACCTCTGTTTATGAAGCATATCATGCAAACCCAGTCCTCAAGATAGCCATTTTTACTGCTTCATGAAATGTGTTAACCCAGCCAATTTAACATACCCAATTAAACCATAGTTAAAACTCCTCTATGACTTCAGCCAGTATATAGGCTTCACGTGAAGTCACTATTGTTAGCCTGATGCTCCATGGATGGATCCATGTTGGTATACCACAATGAGGATGAATCTCTTTATTAATATTTCACATTTGCATAGTTTTTTCAGAAAATTGGAAGGACGACCATTTTCTTCTTGCAATTTTGGTGGTCACCTTGCAAGAAAGCAAGCTTAAATCAACATCTTCCTGATTCACACGAGAGAGCAAGGAGTTTACAAGAGAGAAAGAATGATTTTCCACAGTATCAAATGTTTGTGGAAATAAAATAGAACAACAGAGTTGGAAGGGACCTTGGAGGTCTTCTAGTCCAACCCTCTGCTTAGGCAGGAAACCCTATACCATTTCAGACAAATGGTTGTCCAATCTCTTCTTAAAAGATTCCAGTGTTGGAGAATTCAGAACTTATGGAGGCATGTTATTCCACTGGTTAATGGTTTTAACTGTTCAGGAAATTTCTCCTTAGTTCTAAGTTGGTTCTCTCCTTGATTAGTTTTCATCCATTGCTTCTTGTCCTGCCTTCAGGCATTTTGGAGAATAGCTTGACTCCCTCTTCTTTGTGGTGGCCCCTGAGATATTGGAACACTGCTATCATGTCACCCCTAGTCCTTCTTTTCACCAAACTAGAAATACTCAGTTCCAGCAACTGTTCTTTATATGTTTTTAGCTTCCACTCCCCTAATCATTTTTGTTGCTCTTCTCTGCATTCTTTTTACAGTCTCAACATCTCTTTTACATCTACCAAAAGTAGATGCAGTAGTCAAAGTTTGGCCTTTCCAAGGCATTATAAAGTGGCATTAATACTTCCCATGATCTTGATTCTATCCTTCTGTTTTTGCAGCCTAGAACTGTGTTGGCTTTTTTGGCAGTTGCTACACACTGCTGGCTCATATTTAAGTGATTGTCCACTAGGATTTCCAAGATCTCTCATAGTTACTACTATTGAGTGAGGTACCACCTACACTGTACCTGTACATTTAGTTTTTCTTGCTTAAACCTTATTTTTTCACCATTGAAAGTTGACTCTACTAATATAATAAATAACCCTGTTAAGTAAGGCCAACCTGAATGAAGAGTGACTAGCTAACAAATTGTGCTAAGCCATAATGGAGCTGATTTAAATTTTGCTCAGAGCGATATCTAAATTCAGCCTCAGTGGTTTACTGTTCGTGGCTGCCAACGTTGGATGAATTTTGCTTTTGTGGCTTTTTCAACACATTAAAGTTAAAAGTTGTGTCCTCTGCTACTGAGTGGCTGATTGCCTTAGCTCATTCTATAGGATAAATTATGGAAAAGGAGTCTGAAGAATTTATGGTTTTGTATATCGTGAAAGCTCGGTCATCGATGAAGGATGTTCCATAAACTACATCATTATGTTTAACCATAATATAGGTAATCCTCAACTTACAACAGTTCACTTAGTGGCCGTTCGAGATCAGAACGGCACGGAAACAAGTTACTTATGACCGTTTTTCATACTTATGACCGTTGCGGCATCCCCATAGTCATAATGGTTTCTATTTGGATGTTTGACAACTGATTCACATTTATGACTCTTGCAGAGTGTCCCATGGTCATGAGATCTCCTTCTGCAACCTTCTGACAAACAAAAGTCAATGGAGAAATCAGATTCCCTTCACAACCATGTTACTAATTTAACATCAGCAGTGATTTCCTTAAGAAATGTGGTGAGAACAGTCGTAAAATGGGGCAAAGCAACAAATTTCTGACTTAACAACAGAAAATGTTGGGCTCCATTGTGGCTGTAAGTTGACAATCCTACTGTACAGTTTGTTGGCTGGAACACAATTATTGGAACACTGTTCTGTGGTCCTCAACTTCCAACCATTTGTTTTGCAACAGTTCTAAGTTATATTAACCAATTAACCAGGGGAACAGCTTGCCTTCAGGTGCTGTGGGTGTTTCATCACTGGACAGTCACTTGTCTGAAATGGTATAGGTTCTCCTGCTTGAGCAGGGGGCTGGACTAGAAGACCTGCAAGGTCCCTTCCAGTTCTATGATTCCAACTATCACAGCATCCCGAGTGTCACAGGGTCAAAATTCAGGCACATCACAACTGGCATGTATTTGTGACAGGTGCAGTATCCCAGGGACATGCAGTTTCCATGTACTATCTTCCTCGCCACTTCTGACAAGCAAAGTCAATCACAGAAATTGGATCTACTCAACAACCACATGATTCACTTAACAACGGCAATAATTCCCTTAACAATGTGCCGGAAAAGATTTTAAAACTGTATGCAAATCCTTTAACAGCCGCTTTGCTTAGCAATGGAAAAGACCTTCATAACATGAACTTTTTTAACAGAGTGGGAGGGGAAGATCCATAATTTACCTGCCTCCTTGCTCTAGTAGGTCAGGTAGCAACTGGGAAAAGAGTCTTTCAGACAACCAAATCATATAGGGTTTTAAAACAGGTTCAGGAAAGCTTCTACAGATTAACAGAGTTGGAAGGGATCTTGTTGGTCATCTCATCCAACCCTCTGCCCTAGCAGGAGACCCTACACAATTTCTGGCAGATGGCAGTCTAGTCTCTTTTTGAAAGCTTCCAGTGATGGCGCTCCCACAACTTCTGAAGGCAACTTCTGTTTCATAGGTTGATTATTCTCACTGTCAGAAAGTTTCTCCTTATTTCCAGGTTGAACCTCTCCTTGTTCAGTTTCCATCCATTATTCCTTGACTGGCCTTCAGGTGCCTTGGAAAATAGCTTGCCCCCTTCCTCTCTGTGGCAGCCCCTCAAATATTGGAAGACTGCTATCATGTCTCCCCTGGTCCTTCTCTTCACGAGANATAGCTTGGCCCCTTCCTCTCTGTGGCAGCCCCTCAAATATTGGAAGACTGCTATCATGTCTCCCCTGGTCCTTCTCTTCACGATACTAGCCATGCCCAGTTCCTGTAATCATTCTTCATATGTTTTAGCCTCCAGTCCCCGACAAACAGGCAACCAATTCAGCTCTTGCAAAACAGGTGACATTAGATTCACATGTGTGAATCTAAGCTTGCACAAAACCATGTAAGGTGCAGGAGTTGATGGCAGCTGGCATAGAAATCCCTTCTCCATTTTCTCCCCACAACAGTTCTGTGAAGTTGACTGAGAAACTAATTGATAAGAGTTGGAAGGGACCTTGGAAGTCTTCTCTGCTCAAGCAGGTGACTCTATACCAAGGGTCTACAACCTGCAGCTCTGAAGCCTCATGTGGCTCTTTCATCCCTCTGCTGCGGCTCCCTGTTGCCCAAAATATGTGTCACATCCGCCAATGTGTGATACCCGCCGGCACGTGATTTATTGAGCTTTTTGACCCCTGGTAGGCCAACCATGGATAAATCCAAGAAAAGGAAAGTCTCAGAAGAAAACAGAACGTTTAATTCAACTACATCTGCTAGTTTTGTGGCTGGTCAGGAAATAGGTCAGGCACAGGAAGGGTTTTGTGGCTCCCGGTGTTTTCTTTTTCTGTGGGAGACGGGTCCAAAAGGCTCTTTCTGTTTAAGGTTGCCGAACCCTGCTCTAGACCAGTGATGGCTAAGTCCATGTGCACATGTGCCAGCATTCATAAGGCAATGCACACAGGGGGGCATGCCCCCTACGCATGCACCTCCCATGTGCACCGCACCTCTACACATGCACATGCGATCTCTCTGCATGCCATGAACTCTGTGCATGTGCATGTAAACCCCACATGCACCACACATTTCTGTGTGCATGTGCACGTGTCTCCTGCGCACGCCCTGCCCCCCACAAATGCATGGCAGTTACCCAATGATCAGCTGGCAGGCGGACGGTGCATGCACCTGCCCAGTAGACCTGTAATGGCTCACATGCCAGTGGAGATGGCTCTGCATGCCACTTCCAGAATGCGTGCCATAGATTTACCAACATGTCTTTATACTATTCCTGACCAATGACTGTCCAATCTCGTCTTGAAAACCTCCAGTGATAGAGCATCCACAATGTCCGGAGAGCAAATCCTTCCACTGATTAATTGTTCTAAACTATGAAGAAATTTATCTTTATTTCTAGTTGGTTCTCTGATCAATGAGCTCTCCATGACTAAAAGTGGATTTGAACCCGGCTCTCTGGAGACCTAATCCAATGAATTCCATCACTGCTGCTCAGTTTTAGCCTTATCCTAGATTGTCAAGTGTACGTGGATTTTTCTGAATCTTTTTCTAGATATTAAAAAGAAATGGTCCCACGTATAATGATAAGGCATGCAACTCAGTGGAAATAACAGGGTCTGAAGCAGATGGATTGAGCCCATGTTTATTTGGGAATAAACGGAGCGGAAGAGATGATACCTTCAAACCTGGGATGATGGACTGCAGAAAGGACAGCTCAGATAAGGTGCACCACGGACTTCAAGTACTGGCTCAAGGAGAAAAATAAATGTTTCTCATCAAAATAAAAGCATTAAGATAACAGCTCGGGATTTCCCATTTCTCTACAAAATCACCTTGCACAAGTGAGGCTTTTTGAATATTTTACATCTAGCTCTGGGTACGAATTGTGGCAGATTGCAATTCCTTTCCCCTCCCCATCCGTTCACTGCAAACATTTGCTGCTTCTCCAAGTCCTGAAATGAGTGGGTGTTAGGAACCGTGCATGTTGGCATTCAATGGTGGTATGACACATCCTATCCACAAAATAAACATCTACCGACCCATCTCTGTAGAAGTTCAAAGATCAGAAGGCCAGGGCATAGATATGAGAAGCACAGTTGTGCATTTACGGTGCCCTTGTCCCCAAATTGTGCACACCTATCCTAACAAGGATGTCAGCTCCTAACCTAGGAAAGGTCACTTCTTGAGACGTTGCAAAGGAACAACAGATGGCTTGGTGCTATAAAAAATTAGCTTGCCTCCAGGACCTGATATTCACCATTTACACATACCACAACATTACCCAAGGATAATTCAAGTTTAAGGAAGAGATGTTGACCCATCCACACATCTAGTGGTGGGGAGGAATGAACAACAGAAGCTATGTCTCCATGGGAGATTAAACCTCACTCATGTTGGTGCAGAGCAAGTAGACTGAGAAACATCTGAGGCTTCCAGATGTTTTCAACCAGCAGAGCACAATCACTTCAATCAGCATATGGTCACTTCAACGCAACAATCTGTCTGATCCTGGATAAGAAGCCTTCCAGGACTCCATATGACACCACCACCCCTTGCTTGTTTTTCTCTAACACTTCTCTTCCGCCTCCCCTCAGCTGGTCCATTCATCTCTGGAAAGACAACAGCCTCGTCTCTGGAGGGCTTCCAAGATGAACTTGGGGCTTTGCCTGGTCATCCAATTCTAAGGGTGAAACCAAGGTGGAACTGAGAGTGTAACTGAAGGGTAGCCAAGCTTCTTCTGACCTTTCTATGTGAAGTTAGAGGCAGCCCTTCCTCTTTAAATCAAGAGTTGGAACAACCGTCTCTTGGCATAATGGTGTACTTCAAATGTTAGCCCAGCAAACCAGGGTGGATAGAAGTTGGGGTGGATTAGCAGGTGTTTAATCACACAAGCCACCAAAGGTTCATCCACCCAAAAGATAGATCCCTCTCTGAAAGGTCAAAAATTGGGAGGCAGTGGGACAACCATGTTTGAACGAAAATGTTTAGAATGGGATCCACTTCCATACTGGGTCTGTTTCTTAAGTCTAGTAATGATCAGAGATCCAGGACAGATCAGTCTAGCAACATGTCATAGTTTTTCCTGGTCTTTGGCTGGAGAGATCTCAAGGTTGCTTTGCAGCAAACAAAACGCAAAGTAGATCCTTTATGCCTGGAGCCCCCCCCTCCCCCAGCCCCACCTCCTTTGTGTGTGAATACTATAGAGTACATGCATACAATCCACATGTACACAAAAATCCCCCAGCAAACAGCGATTAAATAAAAAAAGGAAAGGAAATGCAAGAAAAATAAGAAAGCGAGCAACACAGGGCCAGTGTGCAGACCAGACTTAAGGGTACCCCATTTTTCTACTCACCTCTATCCCAGTCACACTTCCCTTTCCTCCTGCCCTTGGCAAAGAGACCATCCTACCTGATGCTTAGCAACTTTGTAGTTATTTTTTTTTGGGGGGGGGGAAACAACCCATTCTTTGGGTATACTGACAAGCCCGGCTTCACTGAAGCACAGAAACTGGCTTTCTCCAGCAACCTTTCAGCTCTCCATCAGTTGGAAAAGGGGGCATATGTTATGTATCTGTTAGGTGTTATCTGTGGGAGGAAACAGGAACCTTTGCAGTGGGTTCAGGACCTGCCACACATTTCTCTATCCCCTATCATTTTTGCCACCTGTCTAGGGCACGATTGCTCCAGTGTTAACAATGATGCACGTGCTCTCTCTCTCTCTCACACACACACACACACCTTGATAAGGATGGAGAGAAGCACAACATGGAAACGAGCAGAGGAGGTTCTGAATACATCTCCTTTCCCCAGCTGGAGATTTCTCTCATGCTAATACCCATTGCCCCAGTTGAGAATGATGGGCCCTGCAGTCCAAAATACGAGAGGAACACCGGGCTGGGGGTGGGGTGGGGTGGGGCGGGCGGGTGTCGTTTGGTGGCACTGAGATCTTGAAGAAAGATAGTGCCTCTTTTTACATTTAGAAGTCAAGAGAAGGTGGCAAGCTCTGATCCCGAGGTCTTCCAACTGCTTCGCCCCCCGGGCCCCGTTCCCGAACCTGGATGCCACAGCCCGCTTGGAAACGGCGTCGGCTTTGGACTCGCACCACACAACAACACCACCCCACCACCACCACAAACACACACAGGCATACACGCAGGCATGAAGAGGTGAAAACTTGAGCACAGACAGACCTCTCCGACTGGCTGGCGCTCGGTCAACTCCAGCAGCAGCACCCCCCCCCCCTTTCCTTTCCCTCTAACCGTCGGCTTCNCCCCCCCCCCTTTTCCTTTCCCTCTAACCGTCGGCTTCGGGCACCAACAGGTCTCTTCGGTCGGCCGAGGTGAAGCTTTTTTCCCGCGCCAGGTGCCCGGTTCCCGCGTCCCCGAGAGAAGCGACCCAACCCGGACGGCCCGCCTGCCTCTTCCTCCTCCTCCTCTTCCTCCTCCTCTCCTCTCCCTACGAGCGAGGGCATCTCCCGGCGCCTCGCCTCCTTTTGGGCACGTCGGAGAGACCCCCGCGCCTTCGCCCTGTCCTCCCCTCCCCACCCGTTTCCCTTAGAGGAGAAGGTTCTCTCGCCAACGGGGCAAGGGCGTCGGACCGACGGGGCTCACCTTCCAGGCAGGCGGCTCGGCTGCTCCTACAGGTCTGGCTCCCGCCTCCCCGGGACGCCGCCGCTGCTCCTCCGCGGCAGAGCTTGGCACCTTCCTCCTTGCCTCCGGGTGGTGCCGAGGCCGTTAAGTGT
>BHFT01007336.1:0-17335 GCA_004320025.1 Laticauda laticaudata
CCCTACCTCCCCTCCCCCCCGTTTCTTATGACAGCCGAAAGATGCAAAGCGACAGTAGAAGATCTTGAAGGCTGACACTAAGCATTGTACATTTTGCAGTAAGGTTCTTAGTGATCAGGTTTATGAGAAAGTCCTGAAAAATATATGACCAAAGCTAAAAACATACTACAGTACAAACGGTTTAGGGTAAGCAACTGTAAGTTGATTTTGAATTAAGTATCCGTTGTTCCAATTTGTCCACTGAACATATCTGCTCAAGTAGGCAGTTCTTTGCAGTGATTTTAGGAATAGATTCTCTACACTACAAACTGTAGCCCTTTTTAGCTACAGTTTATAGCAGTGTGGGCCTTCTGCACATATACGGAGTGCTCTGTCATAATATGCTTCAAAATATGGCTTCCCCAACAACTTCAGAAAATTGCCCATCAGAGACCCGAGACTTATGTATCATATTTGTTTACAAATTGTCTCCAATTCAGAAGTCTTCCTAAATGTTTCCAGAATTTCCTGAAATTGCATTGTTGAAACTTAGAAACAAATTGCCATTAAATCAAGACATAAGACCTTGCTGATTTTTGGCCATTAGTGAAATAACTTGTTTAAGTCAAACATTCCTATTGTAAAAGGAAAAGAAAGCCATTATCATCAGCCAGCAAAATTTTCAGTTCACTGTGACTTTGCAGAATGACATAATATATAGCTCCTGGCTGTCAAAAGGTTGCCACCTTGCTTTAACTAATGTCATCTTACAACTGCAGTGGAGTATCCTGCATTATTATGAAGAACAGATATTAGCTTAGTAGAATGTGTGTTGGTGTTAGGCTTGCTTATGGTTTGTTTGTTATTAAACTTATTATATCATCTACCAAGTTTGCTTGTCTGAGTATTGCTTGTTATCTTTTGTTTTAGAATGTAACAAAGACAGTGGAAGAAGCAAAACCTAAACCTCCTACTATCCAGCAGCTGAAAGAGATGATTAGCAATTACAACTCAAAAGTCAACAATTGCCTGCTGATGAAGCTGGTTGGTATTGCAATTCTGGATATTTCCTACTTTTGTTATGGTGGCTCTTAAAACTATTTTCCCTTTCAGCATTTATAATGGGAAGCTTGGCTTAAGTTCTGGGAGAACCTATCTGTCTACTACTCTAGGAGCTGCAGAAAAAGGTGGACATCTCCATCTTTAATAACTGAAATAACAATTAAATCCTGTCTCCTGTTAATTGGCATTGTCTATAAAAAGAATGGCCAAGTTTAGTAGGCTGTGCAATAATTTGGATTCAAATGTGAAACAAATTACGCCTTCACCATATATTTGCAACTTTTTCAACCAAATGCCTCTCTTCCTGTGATCACCCTGTAGTGCAGGAGCAGCTGTAGAATATCATGAAAAAGTGTGGTAGCTTTAAGGAATGCTTTGTATGTCCTTGCACCCTTTGAACCACATTTTGCCCTCAAGTATGAAGTGTTGCACATCCTAATGTTTATTTTCTGGGCTTTGATAAGAAGAATGGCCAGACCAGTTTAATTATCAAAAGTAAAAGTGCTGGTGTTCTATGAATAACTATTAAGTTTTTCTCATGCCTTCCTCCCTTCTCTGTAGCCTTCAGTAACATGAGTGCAAGGACACATTGGTTGTTTGCATGACTTGCATTTGGATTTTCTGTTATTTCATGAATCCCTTATAGGCCTTTGGTTAGGATTCTGCTAGTCTGCAACAGATCATAGCAGGAGGCCACATTACTGAGGAACTCAGATAGATTTTAAATAAAACAAATATTTGTTGTTTATACCTGAACCAAATAGTTTTCATCTGGATTAAAAAGCACTAGCTCTATTCCCCAAGGTTAAGCTGTCTCCCAGGATTGCGGTATGAGAGAACAGGATGCAAAGTAGATAGATAAATAGGCATAAATCTTCCCTTTAGCAGAGAATTGGCTATACTTCTAACATTGAGTGTACTGTATGTTCCCATGGCACTGATGTTACTGAAATTCTGTGGGATTGGTACACAATTTATTAGCACAAATGGGCAATTTTGGCAGGGATCCTCTTTTAAAGATCTGGTTTATTTACTTTATTTTAATCATGGTTCACAGGGATTCTGATTAAAGCATGATTTTTAAAAGGCTGATCCAAAGGAAAAACACTCTTTGAACACCCTGCTATTTAAGTGATTTGAGCCATATAGCAGCTGTAGGGTGACTGTTCTGTAGCTAATTTGAGTCTTGCAAACATTCTGTAGTGTCTGCAAATGTTCTCTGAATATCAGCTAATGATTTTACCAAAAATAGCTATGCCTGTATTATTTTAGATATTTGAATTGAGAGAAATCCAACTCATCACTTCACAAAGTGGTTCAACATCTGTCTCAGTTGCATTTATGGAAGAACATTTTTTTCTACCACAGAAGAAGTATCAGCCAAAGTGCAGATAGTTTGATAAATTCCCCTTTAGTGTGCATTCTTATGTTTTTCCCCCTTCATCATGGACAAATCCATTTGGCGGGGTACTGTTTTTTTTATTCAATCCAAAGTATCCTGGATAACTTTCTGATTAATTAGATAAACCAAAGTTATCTATTTATTTAAAGACCTGCATTCTGTCTTTGTAAAGAAAACAACTTGCCACAAAGCATGTGTGTCTTAAAATACTCCAAAGAAGAATTAGAAGAACACTGCAGCCAAATAACAGACTACGAATCATTGACATTGACTCTCCCAGCTGTGGCTTGACCTTGCTGCCCTTCTGGAGTAGCCAGCTCCTGAAACTGAAAGTGAGATGAAGTAAAAGGACTGCATTCCTTTGCATACCACTTTCCCTCCTAAAAAAAATTAGAAACAAGGTAGAAAAGGTAGAAAAGTAGAAACAAAGCAGTACCAAAAGAACTGGAGCAAGGGAAATAAATGAATCAAATATTCACATCTTGATTCTAAAAAGAAAATAAAATTTAAAAAAGGAATCAAAAACCACGGCTGGAACAGGCTTTAGAATTACAGGTCATGTATTGAAACCAGAAAATCACAGTGATTTTAGTGGATCTTCTCCAAGTGTAAATATGAAAGGATTCAGTCAATAGAAAGTGTTAATTAGAAAGGGGTGGTGAAACTGGGCATGTCGCGGTAGGATGAATGAGGTAGTATAAACAAGTCTTCCCATTCATAAAGAGAGATTCAATTCAGCAGAATTTTAATCTGGTTTTCTATGTCACTGCCAAAACTGTCCCTCAACCTGATTATAGACTTTCCATTTAAAATAAAGAGAATAAACAAAGTAATTTCCCATTCCTAGGAGTGACTTCCTTAACTTCAGAACAGTGATGCTAAAGATGGGGATGTTGTGTATACATTTTTAAAAAAGCTAAAGTGGTGATTAGAATGGGTATTTTCTTCATTTCTCTCACACATTGAAGCTGCTTGGAACAGCTGGAGAGTATTTGTGAAAATATTTCAGAAAGTGGAATGTCATCATATGTGGAGCTTCCTGGGTATTACATAGCTCAAGTACGTTAGTTTTAGAAATTGCTTGATTGCAAAAACTTTCAGATTTTCTTCAGAAAAATAATCTAAATTGCTTCTTCCAAATCATTTAAGAAATAGAGATCAAAGAAAAGATAATTTGCCTTTAACTATTTTTTTTCATTTTCCCCAATCCCCAGAATGATGATGACACTTACACAGGTTTCATCAAAGTGCACCTAAAACTGAGGCGTCCTGTGACAGTCCCAGCAGGGATTAGGCCACCATCTATTCATGATGCTCTCAAGGAAGTCAACTTAGCTAACATGACAGAGAAAAGAACATCATTCTATCTACCTTTGGATGCCATCAAACAGTTACATATCAGCAGCACAACAACTGTGAGTGAGGTGATCCAGGGACTTCTGAAGAAATTTATGGTGGTGGACAACCCACAGAAATTTGCACTTTTCAAACAGATGCAGAAAGATGGTCAAGGTGAGAAAGATACAGAATAACAGCTGCAAAGAGCTTCATGTCCTAAAAGTGACAACTTACGCAAGGGAAGTCCATCTTGTTCTGACCCAGCCTTAGCAAGTAATGATAAGTTGCTTACTCGTGAGTACAAACAAACCCCTATTGAAACAGGAATAGTCTTTTATTCACGTGGATAAACAAAAATCAAACATAATTATTTCCAACAGACCTGGCCAAGAAATCCAAATTGCTTGCTGTATCCTAAAAGTGAACAGTTGTCTGTGACAACTAGCTCTTCCCAAACCCCTACTACTTATTTCCCAGCCAGGGAGGGCTGGCTTGTGTCCATGTCTGTTTTCCTTGATAGCCAGCTTATTGTTTTCCTTTGCTCTCCTCTCTTTTTCTCTCTGCACATATGCGCATCTAGGATAGGCCCCATCTGTTCCCCTCACTCACTCAGCTCAGGCCCTGAAGACAGCTGCCTCTCCACCTGGGGGTAGATGGAAGGCCCCAGCTCTGCCTCCATCTCTGATGCTGTTTCCTTAAGCTGGCCCAGGCTCTCCCTCAACCTCCTCCTTGTCTGACACTGCAGCTAGCTCTGCTGGCAGCCGAGAGGCCACAACACATCTGTGCTGTCTGTCACAGGTGCTGCCTCTGCTCTGCTCCCTAATAAGTTTGCCAGGTTCTCATCATCTTTTGTTATATCAGTCTTCTCTATAGCTGATGAGCCCAAACCAGTCAAACAATAAGCAATCAAATCAGTGCTAAGTAAAATCATACAATAAAACTTGAAATTCTTAAAACAATAAGTGCAAACATTAGAACAAGATTAGGGTGTTTTGTATTTTTTAAGGAAAAGCACTAGAAAACGGAAAATAAAGAAAAATGTTAAATCTAATCAAGCTTTCTTTTGACTATGTTAGCTCTGGGCAGAATAAACTTCAATAACTATGTTAAAACTTTTATTCAAAAAAGTAATAAATCTATTGGAAAGTTACATAGGAAAAGCCTTAAAAATGATGTTTTAGGGACCTGCTATAGAATCTTTATTTTGTTCACAGCATGGCACACATCCAAATACAAGATCAAAAATTTCAAGTCTATTTTCATAGTCTTTGGTAGAAACATGAACAGAATCATGCTCCACTTTTCTTGGAATTAAATATGATTTTATTAAAGTACACATCAGGTTAAATTGATTTTCTCCATGTTGTATTTTGGATTTAATGTACCAAATGAAGAAAACATAGAACTTACTCATTTGGGGATAGTATCTGGAGAAAAAAATACTTGTTTATAAAGCTTAATTTCTGACAAGTATCTAATTCAATATAGGATGACTTCTAAAGCAGGCAACTTCTAAATCAGGCTTTAAGAGAAGCTTGCTAAAACACCTTGGATAATCAATGGCAGGGATAATCATGTATAGCATGGGACCTCCTAATTTGGAGTTACAAGAACTAAAATAAGGACATACCATAAAACTACAGCTTTACCTGAGCTTATAGCTCAATGAAAACATTTGCTGTTCAAGCATAGTTTCCCAGATTTACCTTATGACAACTGCAATTAAAATTATACCAAAATTATAAATGGAGAAGTTTTAGACAAGGGGTCAACCATTGCTAGGTTAGATGGTCAATAATTGCATCCATTAAAAATACAGAATTTTGATTTAGATTAGAATCATAGAATTGGCAGGAGCTATTTAGGCTGAACTCATTAATTGAATCTAGCCCTTCAGGAACCCAAATTAAAGCATACCAAAAAGGAATGAATTACTACTTTACATCAATGGCTTCAGTGCCAAACCACTCTGGTTATACTTTTTTTTTTTAACTAATATTTAATAGGAATCTTTTTTCTGAAGCTTGAAGATTGAGAATCTCTCTCAGTCTTCTTTTCTGAAGGCTAAGCATTTCCAGTTACTTCAGTTTCTCTTCATAAACAACGATAATTCTCATTGTTCTTCTCTGATTTAGATCTATTTTGTCTGAGTCCTTAATGTATGATACCTGGAGGGAGGTCTGACTGTGAAGTGGAATGTGGTGCAAAACTAAGCTAACTGACTGTTTGTAGTTATTTTATACTGCAAATTTCTTTTCAATTTGTCATCAACTAATATTCCAAAATCTTTTCACAAATGTTACTGTCAAATCGGATATCCTCCATCTTACATCTGTTTTCTAATTGCATTTTTTCAGTAACTGCCATTAATTCAATTTGGTTATTATCTGTTCACTTTTCTAACCTATAAATATCACTTTAAATTTCTGTTTTCTATTTGTGTTATCTGTACATTAGTAAGCATTCCTTCCTTCTTTTCCTCCTGTTAAAAAAAAAAAAAAGGATACAGGGCCCATGATTGAACCTCATGGTTTTCGACTTTATACCTCTCTGCAATTCTTCAACCTAGAGTTGTTTTCTTCCCTATGATGACTTTCAGTAAGGGCAAATGGTTGGTGTTCATGTCCAATTTTGAAGAATGAACTTATAAGTGTTTGAAATTGCTATAAAGGAAGGAAGAGCTGAAGATCCTTAATGAGAAGCAGTTGCAGCCTTTTCTATCTATTCTCCAAGAGCAGGGGTGTCAAACTTGTGGCATCATGTGATATATTGGGACTTTTTTCCCCTTCGTTAAAATGGGCATGGGTGTGGCCAGTGTGTGATGCATCCAGCCTGCGGGCTGCAAGTTTGACAGCCATCTCCTAGAGGATCTGTGCATATGCCTGGCTATAATTACATGTGCAAACCTGAAGAAATTTGCAGTTTCTTTTCAAAGATCCTAAGTGATTTTTGTTGCCTTATCTTTTGCAGTTCTTTCCCAGAAGCTTCCAGTCACAGAATGTCCTTTGTATCTCCGGCTCCTAGCAGGCCCTGACACGGATATTCTGAATTTTGTGTTGAAGGAAAATGAAACAGGAGACGTTGAGGTAGGTCTGATTGCTATGTAGTTTTTGTTATTATTCCTAACTTGCAAAGGCACACAGAAATAGAACCATATCACACAAGCAGTGATTTGAATCTATAGGAGAGAATCTGAGTGAACAGTTGGAAAAGCAACTGTTCCATCTTATTAGTTCTTATAATAAACATAATTAGATACTTGTACTACAAAATAAGTATATTAAAGCAAATACGGAAGCAAAGGGCATTTCATGTCTCATTTAATTACCCTTTTTAAATATTAAACCCGATTAAAAAAGTTTAATTACACAGGACAAAATAATCTTCCTGCAGAGTACTGAAAGAGTTTAAAATCCAGCTATATATAACTAAATGTTCAGGCTTCAGAACACAGATTAACCAGGCCCCATTCTTTTGTGGTTCAGAAGTGCAGGACTAAGAAATAAAGGACCAAGCTCTGAGTCATAGGAATGATTTCCAAACTGAAAATAAGCCAGTCTTCCAAACCTTCTTGAGGTTATTATCTTGAAATAAAAGTTCAAGATGCATTCCTTAAATATGGATTTTTTGGAAGTTCCCAGAGGAGAATTTTTTGGCTGATTATGAAAGAAATCAACTTTCTTTCCTATAAACCCTCTGGGTTTATAGATAATGTCCGCAGCTTTTACTCATAGAAATAGCTTGGTAATTTGTCTTATTGCCATCTGGCTGGAGAATTCTGGGAATTGAAATCCACAAGCCTTAAAGTTGCCAAGGTTGGAGACCCCTGTTCTAGACTATCGTTACTTGTTTAGTCATTATTTATGGCTGAAATTCAAAGAAGGTGTAGACAGCTGGGTCTAGTTCATAACTGAAATTGAAAGTTTACCTGCTGGATACTTACAATAAAAAGGATTTCATACAGTTTTACAAAATAAATAAATAAATAAATTTGGGGCCTCTCTCTCTTGCATACTGGAATTGTGTGTGTGTGTGTGGGGGGGGATATGTCAGTTGAGATACTCCCAGGGAGCCAGATGGCTATAAGACAAATCTTCACGTTGCTAAATTTGGAGACCTCTGGTCTAGAAAATCATCTCTTGCAGATCTGGACCTTTTTATGGTTGAAAGTTAGACAACTTCCATGTGTATAGTTTCAGAGTAGCAAGATCATGACTTGAGGGAAAATAGGATTACAAAGGATTCATTATTTTGGGACGGGGTTTTCTTCTGGCAAATTAAACTTGTTGCAACTGACATTTTACGCAGGTTACAATAGCATTTCTCCCCCCCTCCCTCTGCCAGTTTAAAGCCTCTCTCTCTGTTTACTTCTTTAGTGGGACAACTTCTCTATTCCAGAGCTACAGAATTTTCTAGTAATACTAGAAAGGGAAGAAAAAGACAAAATCCAGCAAGTGCAAAAAAAATACAGCAAGTTTAAACAAAGACTGCAAGAGGCCTTGAAAGAAGCAAATGGGAAGCCTGGATAAACAAGTCTGGCTGGAAAACCCCCCTCAATTTTAGAGTCTTAATAAATAATTAAATATATTTAAAAGAAATGGAAACAAAACTGAACAACTTTTTCTTTCTCAGGACACTTTTCTGTTTGGTTGTAACCCAAGCTTTGCTTAGAACTGGTAGTTACAGAAAAGGGAAACTGACTCTCTAATACCAGAAGTGGTGGCTGCTTTTCCTTCTCCATGGTCGTACTGCCTGGAAACCCTGCAATGATGCTGAATGTCTACTTTATTTGGTTGGTTTATTGTACAAATGTTAAGGTTGGACTGAAATGGCTATCTCCCCTTCCTGCCATCCTGATACCTCACCTGTGGATTTGTGTTATGTGCAGTAGACATGTGTAGTAAATGTGTTCTCTGTAGTCAATTCATCCACATAACCATCAGTAAACAGAAGAACCTTAGTCTGCTACAAGTGAGACACATTATAAAAGATACTAAACATATTGTTGCACTAGAAAAACAAAGTGAACAATTGCCAAGGAAGTGGCAGAATATCAACATGGCGTCAGGAATGAGTTGTGGACATGAGAAAGAGTACATTTCTTGGAGGAAAAAAAATCCCTCTGATTTTAGGTTTCTGATATAAATAGGATGTGGCATAGCCCTACTGCTGGAACCCCCTTTGCCCGAATGCAGAACCAGTTCTGAAGGCTTTGGCAGCTGGTTGTTATAGTTACCTTTATTAATATATGTTGGAAGCATTAGTCACATATAATCCTAGAATTTATGTGAAACCTCTGAAAGGAAATAATCTGAGGTGCTATTGATACTCAAATAATAGAAAATGAGTTGCAATTTGCAACTGCTTCAGCTTACTGGCTCTTTCACTTTGCAGGCTCATGCCACCTGATTAAAGATGTAAGTTCCAAATAGCTGACTCTTCTGTTTCTGTTTTGGAAACCTAAACTTGAGAAATAAAAAATAAATGTGACAATGGAACAAATATTATGAAAAATGGGCAATGCATTTAAAAACATGGGCATTGTTAACTAAACTCTTACAGTTATATAGAATTTCCTGTTTGTCTGTATGCCTCTGTTATAGTTGCAGGTGTATGGGAACAACTCCTGCAAGATGATATTTGGAACACGACTCTGAATTATGCACTCAATTATAATAGAAATGGATAAATTGGAAATATATATGGCAACTGTGGAGTAGTCAAGCACAGCTTACAAATGAGTTAGATTGTCTCGCATTGGAGTGGCTGGTATTGGAGTGGCTGCAGTTTGCTAGATGGTGTAGAATAAGAGACATTATTCTCCTGTTTGTAAGATTGGGTGAGACAAATGATTCCTTCATTGTTTTCCTGCTCCACCCTTTTCTGAGTATAGTTTCAGCAAGAGTTCACTGAGTCAAACTAGGATTCATGCATTCCCCCTTTGAGGGCTAGCTTAAGCATGCATGAGCCATTTAATCCAGTAAGTAAATTGTCTTGACTCAGGCTGACTGAGCAAACTCAAGACTCCCTTTCCTTGCTTTGCAAATATTTGCCTGTTGTTTGAAACAAGCAGGATCATTTTTCTTACATTAATTTGATAATTCAGCCAGTACCAAGATTCTAATTTTATTAGGCCAAGAGTTAATCTTCTTTGAAGATTGTTTAAGCATATGAGAGTGGGGGCATATGAGGGGAAAAAGATGTTTCCAACTCTGGCATTGTGGGTTTATGTATAGAGGTGTATCTTGCAATTAAAAGAAATTAATCACATGGGAGAAGCAAGGATAAAATTTAACTAAGTTCATGCTGAAGCAAAACTACGTAGAAACTGTTGATGAAATAAAAATGTGAAACCCCAGGAGTTTATTGTGTCTACATAATTAGAGAAAAGGAAGAGTGAAGCCAGTTTTGTTAAGTCATTAAAGATATTCTCTCCAAGAGGGATATTATATATTCTGTTTTATTTTCATCAAAGAGGGAGGAAAACTGTTTCCTGCTCTTCCCTTTGGCATGTCTTGAACATTTCTATAGAAGGCATGGCTTCTTATGCAATTGATGTTAATGCTGCTGACTAAGCCTTCTGTATAAAGGCAGGTGGGTGGTTTTTTTAATATTATATAACTAGGGGCATTAAGCTGAGGAAAAAAAAAGATGATGTTTAGATTGGGAAAGAATGCAGAGCCATTTGATCTGTGGTAGAACAGAAGCCTTAGGTGTGGAGGCCCCTACTTTAAAAGCGCAGACTACTGCTAGCAGTGCCTTTGTTTAGTATATTATGTTGCTTGCATCTGTTTTTGTGTGTGTGTGTGTGTGTGTATTTTTGTTCAGAATGGTCAGCTACAAACATATACAGTCTGTATAGAATGGAATTAGTGAAAGCTTTTACATGGGCAAATTAAATACATTTTTGCAATGCTGTAATTTATTTTTACTACTGTTTCAGCCCTGTGACTTTTTTAAATGTCACCATCTGACTTTTTTTTAAGTTCCTTCTCAATTTGGTATATGATGCAAACTGTAAGAAACTATTAAAATAAAGGATATCTGATATGAAGAATGAGTTCTTCCCTCTTAACTCTTTTGTTGGGTCCACTTAAGGTTACACACAACATATTTTTAGAGATCTTATTTTCTACCTCACTGACTCACTATTCTTAATAGGCAAAGGATCTTGAACTTCCTTTCTCAGCATAAATCTTTTAGACTTTATTTTTCTATGCAGCTTATCTATGAGGTACCGTTTCCTTTTCATTTATCCTATATATTCAGCATTTTATGTACCTCTGTGTGAACAGGAAACAGTCCAATAAATCACACAATTTAAATCAATATCAATGCACACTGTACATTTGAGTTCATACTTCAGCCACTGCATCTTGGTCAGGAGTTATTCCGCAGAGCTATTCCGTAGCCAATAATGTCTAAAAGCTGGTATGATTCAGTTAAAGTGCTGAATTGGGAAGATCCAATTTCAAGTCCACTGTCATCCATGGAAGCCAGGCCAATCACACTCTCTCAGGTTTAGCTACTTCCAAGCTCTTGTGGGGAACAGCTTGAGTCGCTAGAGGAACTGTGGGGTATAAAACTAATAAATGTTTTTTGGCAACGGGCATATTTGCCCTCTATGATGCCACCTTTTGCAGTCCTTGATAGCTCCTCAAACAATAACCTCTAAAAACTGGCTGAGTTCAAAAACACAAAAAATATTGTGAAAGCTCTAAAATAGGCATTTCACAATTTTAAAAAAAAGAAAATTTCCTGATTACTTTTTTTTTAAAACTATCCCTATTTATATACCTGATGGAGTTCCATCCATTTGCAGCCATTTTAAAAATTAACTACAGCCTTTTCACTGAAAAAGTTTGCCATCTTGGTCTTTTCTTGACTCATCTTTTCAGTTTTTTTGGGAAGGAGAGAGCAGGAGTCAGAAAAAGAGATTTCACTAATTGAATTCCAAGATGACCAAATGGAGACTGAAAAAGAAGGCACAGCAGGTGGACAGGTGGAAACTAAAGAACGTGAACCAAGATCTACGAGAGCTGCCAAACCTAACTAAAGCATAATCATGGAAGAGAAAAAACTGATTACAATGAATATAAATGGACTTAATTCAGCTGTTAAAAGAAGGAAATTTTTTCACAAATTAGAGAAGCTAAAATTTGATATAATTTATCTACAAGAAGTACATATTAAAAAACANACAATATGAACAATTGTTGATACAACCAAAATTAGGGAAAATATTTACTTCTTTGACTCAATGTAAGAAAAGAGGAGTGGTTTTATATATTAAAGAGACCATCTCAGCAATATTGATTTATACTGATGAAGATGGAGGAGTATTAATGGTGGAAATAATGGATAATAATACAAAAACACTCTTGATTGCAATTTATGCTCTGAATGATGAACAAGAAGAATTTTATAAAAGAGCAAGTTTTTATAAAAACAAGTGAAATGCAAGCTCAAATTCAAATCCCAACAGAGGGTATAAAATCCAGGCACTTTCAGCATCTCAGCCCTTCCTTCTTCGGAGCTCCAAGCCATGTGGTCCTGTTCACCATCTTTCCAAACAGCTTCCAGGTTTCCAGTGTCTTTTTCCCCACTTGGAACTGAACCCAGAAGGATAACAAATTTGCAACAAAAGCAAATTCTGTTTTGACAGTGAAATCAGCTGGCAGGAAAAAAAAAAACCTTCTAGCCAGTCAGGATGCTATTTTTGGAAGATCTCCTGAAGAAGTAATTTCATATATATGTAGGCCTAAACAGATATTTTTGAAGTTTTTCACTATATTTTTTGTTGCAAAATCCAACAACTTGAACAGTATGTCCTCTTTTTCCTCCCCATTTGTCCTCCATTCCAATTATTCATATCCTCCTTTTCCTTTTCATCTATCTGATAACCCTATCCCTGCTATATCAGTGCCAGAAGAAGAATAGGAACAAGGGGAACTAAATATAGGTTTTTAATTTAGGTTTTAATAACAATATCATTTTAAAACCTGCACATCATTGCTAAAATCCAAGTCATCAAGGTAGACTTCTGTTACTGTTTGCCTCATTTAGTTATTGACTGAAATTAGGATAGGGTAAAAAAATAGTTTTGCCATCCTATCCTTGCCTTAATAACCATCTGCAGTCACACAATCACTATTTGTGTGCTTTGCAACTGGTGCACATTTATTACCACTGCAGCATCTCTGATCACCATTTGTATGATTCGCAACTAGTTTGTGACAAGTGGATTTAGTGAAGAACACAGTAACAAAGTCATAAGTTGTGGTCAGGGGAAGTTTAGCTAAACAATGATTTGCTTTCCAACCAACATGAAAGTGAGATCACCTTTTTTTTTTCCTTAGAGACCATAGTGCTTAAGAGTTCCTCATCCTGACTGGTCACTAAGAATTATTGTCTGGGTAATGTTAATTGTTGGATAATCTTACAACTCACAATTTTGGTTTGCATTAAATACATATTTATGAAGTCCATGTAGAAGGTGTGTTTCTTCAATGGTGAGAACCTACTTATATGTTGCTAGGATCTAATCAGTAATCCATAAAATAGCTATCCAGTAGTTTAAAGTTTGGGGTTCACTGATTCCTTGTTCTTACAAATCCTGTAACATTTTACTCATAAACCTTTTTATTGGATGATATAAAATACATTACTTGTCTTTACCAGCCCATTTCACACCTTTTAAATTTTTATTACAATTATTTGGAAAAGAAAAGTAAGCCTTGATAGAATGTTCATTTTAAGCCCATGTCACATTGCACCAACGGATGGAAAGAGGATGTAAAATGGAGAGAAACACTTGCCATCCATTGGTTAACCGCGATGCTTCCGTTCTGTACTCACTGCATACGTTTTCTACTCTCTATCCATCCAGCATCCGTCGACTGAGATTCCATCCGCTCAAAAAGTTTTGAGCTGCTCAAAACTTTTTGAGCGGGAAAATGTATCCACGCGTCCGTTCTGCATCCGCAACGCACACGGGAACATCCGTTCTACATCCGTTGTCATCCGTTACGCGTCCGCTATATCCGCTAGGCATCCGCTGCGCATCCGCAACAAACTCAAATCCGCTCCAGCGGAAAATGGACACAGGAGGAAGTGAAACGGATGCGGAACGGACATGCAGCGTTAGTAGCACAGACGGAGAAAGGATGAAAGCGGATGCAGCTCGCATATAAAGCATTAAAACGGAAAAAACGTTTTGCATAGGGGACGTATCTCGGATATTTAGGATGTCTGCAGGATGTCTAGAGGATGCAGAAGGACACCTAGTGGAAACACGATATTTCCTATAAAAAGGGGGAGGAACTCACCTGGTCTCACTTTCAGTCCAGCACAGCCTTGCGATGCAGGACCTCTTCAGCCTTCATCTGGCTCTTCCACAGCATCCAGTCATCTCCATCATGGATCATCACACACTCCTTTGGTAGCCACCATCATTCTACACACAGTGCGAAGCCATCTACAGACTCTTTCACCTGTTCTACACGAAGAAAAGGAGGCGGCCAAGAAGCGTCTGGTCCGAACATGGATTGGAGAAGAGCAGACTACGGACTGTACAACAAGCTGATGGTGGAGCTGAGGAACGAAGACACTCGTGCATTCCAGAACTTCATGAGGATGCCTCCAGCCATGTTTGACGAAGTTTGGAGTGGCTGAGACCCAGGTTACCAAGGCAAACACCAACTTCTGGCCCAAGCCTGGACCCTGGACTCAAGTTGGCACTGACTCTGCGCCACCTGGCTCAGGGACCATGTACAGGAGCATGCATACGGCTGGAGGGTCCACACAACACCATCAGCATTGTGGTCAGAGGCAGTGTGGCAGGCCATCATCGAAGAATACCTGAAGGAGCTCCTCCAGTGCCCCTCCACTGAAGAAGGCTGGAAGAAAGTTGCAGAGCAGTGGTATCAAAGTGGAACTTCCCACACACCGTTGGAACTTCCCACACTACCCAAAGGTATCCCTGCCCATCCCACAGTATTTAACCCATCCCAAAAGGTATCCCTGCCCATTCCACAGCTATGACCATCCCAAAGGTATCCCTGCCATCCCACAGCTATTACCCATCCCAAAGGTATCCTGACCATCCACTGCTCTCTTAACCCATCCCACAAGCATGCAAAGGCTTAAACCATTTCTAAAAGTTTCCACCAAACTTTATTTACAAAAATAAATGAAGCAAATGTGTGAGGCAAAGATAATCTTTCTTAATAACAAGCTGTAAAAAGAAAAATGACCCAAGTCAAGTGTCCAAAGCAAAATAAAAAGTCAACAGGAGCCACCCAGTCTCTGCTTACTCTTCTTGGTCACTCTGAGGCGTGCCCAGTGTGAAGGGTCCAGGTGCTGTGGAGTGTGCTGCGCTGGAGTGGCTGGTCTGAGGTCCCTCCGCCAAAGATATTCATTCTCCCTCAGCCATTCCAGCACCTCCTCCTTATGTTCCTCTTCGATGGAGTATTGCCCCCTCTCCCATTCACGCGTCTGCCTCTTCATCCCTCTGGCAGGGCCATATGGGCCCTCATCAGAGGGCTTCGAGTTGTAGGGGTGCTCCTCCACACCAGCAGCAGCAGCAGCAGCAGCAACAACAACAACAGTAGCAGCAAAAGCAGGACCAGTAGGGACCAGCAGCACCAGTAGGACCAGCAGGACCAGGACGCACCAGCAGCACCAGCAGGACCAGGAGCACCAGCAGGACCAGGAGCACCAGCAGCACCAGCAGGACCAGGACACAGGAACACCAGCAGGACCAGCAGGACCAGGGCAGCGCCAGCAGAGTAAGCACCAGGCAGAAGCACCAGCACCAGGAGCAGCGCCAGCAGAAGCTCCAGCACCAGAAGAGTCAGCCCCGAGCAGCAGAAGCCCCAGCAGAAGCAGAGTCAGGGCCAGGGGGTGGGGATGGTGGCCCTGTTCCCTCTTGCCAGGGCTGCAGCAGAATGGCAGAGGCTTTCTCTTCTTCCCCATGGTTGTTGGCTTACTGGCGGGCTGGCGTGCTGGCTGGCTGGAAGCTGTTTCTGGCAGCAGTCTTTCCTCTGAATGGTGACCTGCTTGCGAGCTGCTTCCCCCTTTATATCCACGGGGCTGACGCAATGCATTCCTCCCCGCATGCGCAGTGAACGCTGTGAATCCACTAGGCTTCCGCTAGGCTTCCGCTCTACATTCCGCTTCAAGTCGCTCTGCATCCGCTCTGCATCGCTTTCCGCTGCGTGTCCGCTTCGGGTGTGCTCCCCCGGAAGCCCTGCGGATGTGCTATCCGCTCGCAACCACTTCCATCAGCTAGGCTTTCGTGGAGCATCTGCTTTCCATCCCCTCTACATCTCCCCCCGTCCATTCCTTTCCGTTGTTGTCCGCTCTGCTTATGCAAATTTGGGGCACTGAGAGCGGATAACAACGGATGGAACATTTTCTCGTCCGCTGTGTCCTTTTTACAAACGTTTTGCATCCGTTGGCCAATGTGACAGGGCCTTTAATGCCTGCGATTTTTTCTCACCAAGACATTTTTAACTTTCACCATTTAAAAAATACCTCATATTTTTATCAACCTATGAAAAATTATATTTAAATAGTCTTTATTGATTCTTGTCAAATAATTCTGTGAGTATTTAACTTTTTAACAGTAATTTGATATAAATGTTGCTTCTTCAGTTAAGTTTCATGTCAACAATTGAATTTTATCCATATTAATCTAATATCCTGAAACTGTTTATATTATTAACAACTCTAAAAAGTATTTCAGCTTTTAACTAACTGTAAATACTCTTTCCTCAACATATACCATTAATTTCATTTTATGCTCTTGAGTTGCTAATTTAATTTCTGAGTTTTGGCGGGTTTTTTACATATCCTCTCTGCCCAGAGCTCTAAGCTTATTAAGAATATGCTAAGATAAAATAACCATTTTCTTGTGATTTAACCTTTAAAAAAATTAGAGCCACAATTCAATTCCTTCAGAATTATAACCAAAAAGGCCATTCCAACTTATCAAAAGCTTTCTCCACATTAAAAAAAAACATATTTGCCTTCTTGTTCTGATTTATTTTGTCAGTAACATTCAAGATGCATCTGATGCTGTCACTCATGTATTTTTTTTGTGAAAATTGCAGTGTGGAGAGGATGTTTTTTAAAAGACCATTTATTTTCATGGCAAGTATTACATGAAAGTATTCCAAAACTGCAGTTCAATTAATAAAGAAATAGGTTTGCAGAGGATTACATTTTTGAAAGACAAGGCAGGAGATAAACAAGGTTTCTCCCAATCTTTTATTTCTTCCAGATAAACAGATGGCTGGTCTTCTCTTTCTTTTTTCTGGTTGATGTTGGTGGTGATATGATATTCATCCTGTGCTCTTCAGCTCATGGTCAAAGCAAAAATGAATTACTTTTTTTTTTAAATGAAGTTTTATTTGGGTTTTCACACATACAAAATACAAGTAAAACATCTTTTTTGAAAATAGCAGTCCTGGGTTGAACTTCTTTATACAGGCACAAAACTCAATTTCATGCTCCTTTTTGTATTCTATTCCATATCTTATACTATTTTAC
>BHFT01007337.1:0-12131 GCA_004320025.1 Laticauda laticaudata
TACTTTATCCGCTCAAAATGTTTTGTGCAGCTCAAAACTTTTTGAGCGGATGAAATCTCAGTAGACGGATGCTGGATGGATGGAGAGCATGAAAAACAGATGCAGTGAGTACAGAACGGATGCATCGCGTAACCAACAGATGGCAAGTGTTTCTCTCCATTTTACATCCTCTTTCCATCCATTGGTGCTGTGTGACATGGGATTAAGCCATTCAAAAGTCAATTGCAGAAAATATGACTTCAGCAACAGAATGGTCAATGCCTGGAACTCACTACCTGACTCTGTTGTTACATCTTCAAAGCCCCCAAAACTTTAGCCTTAAACTGTCTACTATGGACCTCACTCCATTCCTAAGAGGTCTGTAAAGGGGCGTACATAAGAGCATTAGCATGCCTACCATCCCTGTCCTACTGTTCCCATTTATTCATACTCATTTATTATGAATATACTTATACCAGTTTATACTTATATGTTTATGTGTTATGTTCATACTTATTTTCTCACACATGTTTCTTATTTTTTCACACACATTCTCACACAAACTAAACTAAATAAAAAGATTAATTAATTAATAAATTAATGATTAGCAATCTTAAAACAATCAAAATGATGCCTACCTACCTGGATATCACCATATAGTGGACCCAGAAATCAAAATGATTATGTCATAGTGTAAAGAGGTGGAAGAAATCAGTTATTACAGCAAATGTGGCCAGAGTTTAATTATAGAGCACTTTAGAAATGATTGGAAGAGGAGGAGGAGGAGGAGGAGGAGGAGGAGGAGGAGGAAGGAGAGGAGGAGGAAATAATTTAATTAAGGCCATCAGTCTGTAAACACAATGTTCAATATTTTGTGTTGAAATTGAAACTTCTTTTTTAAAAAGATAATTGTTTCTTTTTAAAAAAGTGCATTGTTCTTAAGGCCGTTCCCACTGCACTTATGGATGCAAAGAGGATGTAAAACATTTTAAAAGCTTGCCATCCATTGGAAACGTTATGCATCCGTTGTGTACTCACGCATACATGTTTATATGCTCATTCCAATCGAGCATCCATCAACTGCAATTCCATCTGCGTAACCAAAGTTTGAAACTGCACAAAACTTTGTGAACGGATGAACCTTCCGCCACGTATGATGTACATCCGCGACATATATGGGCAACAAACGTTCTATGTCTGTTAGTATCCATATAAACATCCGCTGTATTCCTCTCTGCATCTCTTGGCCATCCCCTCAACTCACATCCGCTGCAGCTGAAAACAGAAAGAGGGGGGAAACAAAAAGGTACACGGAACGTCTACACAGCAATAGGAGCATGGAAATAGAAAGGATGTAAGCGTATGCATCTCGTATATAAAGTATTCAAACAGACAAAACATTTGTATCTGGGATGTATCTAGTATATTTAGGATGTCTGGAGTATGTCCTAGAGTATGTAGAAGGCCCTAGCGGACAACCGATATTTTCTAAAAAAAGGTGGAGAAATCATCTGGATTGCTGGGATGGTGGACCATACAGTCCCACTATGGTTGCATCTATCCCACAACTATCCTTATCTATCCACAAGATGCAAAGGCTTAATCTATTTTTCAAAGTTTTCACCAACACTTTATTAAGTAAAAAAAATTAACCAAGTAAACTAAGTGTCTTAGTAAGATAACCTTTATTAACTTTTCTAGGTAAACTTTTAATGTCTTTATTAGAATAAGCAAAATGAACCAAGTAAACTGTATTAAGTGTCTTAAACAAAGATAAACTTTCTTAGGTAAATTTTAATGACTGTATTAAATAAGCAAAATGAACCAAAGTAAAGTGTCTTAAGCAAAGATAAACTTAACAAGTAAACAACTCAGTCTCTGACACTATTCTCAGTCACTCTGAGTCATGTCTATGGTCTCAGCTGTTAAGTGGGCAGGGACTGTGGAGGTGGCTGTGGCTTGAGTACTGGTCTCAGGCACTATTGGGTGCTTGGCCCCGAGGGTACAACAGGGCGATGGTGTGTTCAGGAAGCTATCGAGAGCTGACTCAGTCCCATGAGTTGAGAGTCTTCATATAGGACTTGAGATGTCAGGCCCAATTACTGATGAAGATTGTCCATTGATGGGCTTGGCTCTAGGTTGGGCTGTGAGGGTGTGGGTTGGGCTGTGGCTGTGAGGAAGGGTTGGGAGGAGTGTAGTGGGGCTGTCTGGTCTTCAGCTGGGTGAGGAGTGCATCTGTGGAGATGAACCTGGGCCTGGACTGGAAGTTCCGCCGGATGGGGAGTTCAGACTGTCAGGGGGGTCTCTGCTGTGGCCTCTGAAGACCTCTGCCTGGACAGGGTAGCTGGCTCCTGGCTGGAAGAGGACTGGCTGTCTGTGGGCTGTCTGAGGGAGAGGGGTCTCAGAGGGGCTGCTCCTCGGTGGTGGATCTCACCCTCCAGGAAACTGCACTTGGCCATGACGTACATCTCCCGGTCAGTGAGCTTGACAACGGCCTGCCCAGGATTTCTTGAGGTGTAGCTTGCCATAGCTAGTGTGCATGTGCTTCCACCATCCAAGGAGTACTTCTGCAGTGTACCTCAGGCTCTCTACTTGTCTCTCCAAGCTGCCTGCTTCTTCTTGTGTTGTGATAGAGTCTGTGGTCCTTTCACCAGAGGTACTCGTTCTCCCTCAGCCATTCCAGCACCTCATCCTCATGCTCCTCGGAAACGGTGTATTGTTTCCTTCTCCCTTCTACTTCCCTTGCCTCTTTCTCCCCTCTGGCAGGGGCTTTAGCAGGGCATTCAGGGGCTTCAGCATCAAGGGCCTTCTGGAGATTGTTCAGTGTCTTCAGGGGCTTGAGGAGCAGGGCCTTCAGGAGCTATGAGCAGCAGGGGCTTCAGCTGCAGGGCTTTGAGGGCTTGATGGCCTTGGGGCTGGTCCACCCACAGCAGCAGTAGCAGCAGCTTCAGAGTCAGTGCCAGGAGGTGGGATGCTGGTTCTGGCCTTCTTCACCTTGCCAGGGCTTGAACGAGTAGGCACGGGCTTCCTTTTCTTGCCTGACTGACAAACCATGGTGTTCCCGCAAGATGTATGTGGCAGTACATCTTTCCCTTGTATGCTGACTGGATGTGTGCTGCATACTTTTATACCCATGGAGCTGACACAATTCATACTCCCTGCATGCGCAGTGGATGCTTTGCATCCGATATACATCCGCACAGCATCCCCTTTGTTTCCTATAGGCGTCCGTGATGCATCCAGTTCATCCGCTATGCATCCGCCCTTTCTACTATGCGTCCGCTTCAAAATTCTCCCCCGGAACCCCTTCGGAGGTGTCATCCGCTTCCATCTGCTTTCACCCACTAGGCTTCCTATGAACATCCATTTAACATCCCCGCTACATACTACCCACCTCCCTTCTTTTCCATTATTTTCCGTTCTGTTTATGCAAATTTTTGCCACTTTTTGGAGCAGATGACAATGGATGGAGCCACCCTCAAAATTTTCCTCATCCACTGTGTCCTTTATGCATACATTTTCCGTCCATTGGACAGTGGGACCGGGCCTTTAATATATATCAATCAGGAACTATAGGATTCAAAACTAAATCTGTATAGGGTATTCTCACTTTGCTTCAATTTTCTGGTAAGATCTAATCATTGTTTTCCAAATTGCAGAAACATTTTTTATTGTTTCAGCTTGAGTTTGTTGAATGATTATCTTGTACTGGTAAAGTTGCATGTACATTATTATGATGCTGTGAAATATCACCAATGACAGGCAAATCAAAGATCAAACTGTTGGTAGTTTGGACTGGACAAGTAGATAACAGTGCAATCTGATGTTAGGCTAAAAAAACAAAATGAACATTCATAATTAGGAAAATGTCAACATTTTACTTATAAGATAACTGCCAAGATCAGAAGATATCCAATGAGTAGGAGAAAAAATTACAACAATATATATCAATGGTGCTAATAATATAAATTTATTAAAATAAAAAATGCTCCTAGTTTCAAAAAGAAAGAAGAGTATGATAAAATTATATCTGTTACTGGCACATGGAATGCTAGAAACAAGACTTTTTTGATATTCTCAGAACAGAAATGCCAGTACTAACTTTCTGGGATCCAACAAACTAAAGTAGATTGAAACTGATCATGTCACATTAAAAATACTATTGCTGGTAAGAAAAAAAAACTAAATGAAGTAACAATTTATGTACACATGTATGTATACACCATGTTTCTCCAAAAATATGCCTCCCCCAATAGGAAGGCCCAGCAATTTTTTATATGCATGTGGTGAAATTAAACCCTGTCCCCAAAATTTGGGCTTATTTAAAGCATGTGTTTCACACCATTTCACACATCACTTGAACAACACAAGGTGAAGTGAAATGGGGGGCAAGGGCGGGGGGTGGAAACTTGCCATTAGGAGTGCCTCATGGGCAGCCTCAGCTAGAGCACCCTGCAGGCAGACTCACCTCGCCACCAGGCTGCTCTTGCTCCTAGGATCATCCCACAGGCAAACATGCTTCACCACCAGCCGCTTCTGTCAGCCATTAGGAGGAGCCCGCAGGTAGACTCTCCTCGTCACCAGCTGCTTCTATCGGCCATGAGGAGCACCAAGGGCAGCCATGCCTCGCCACCAGGCCTAACTGCCTACAGGGTGCTTTTTATCAGCTGATAGAAGCAAGGCTACTCTGCCCACGGGCCACTCCTAATGGCTGATAGAAGTGGCTGGTGGTGAGGCATGGTTGCCCGCGGGGCACTTCTATCACCTGATAGAAGTGGCTTGGTGGCTTGGTGAGTCTGCCTGTGGGGTGCTCTAGGCAAGGGTGTACGTGGGGAAAAAATTAAGTCATCTGCAAAAAAACTTCCTGGCCATTTTTTGGGGGCTCAAAAAAAAAAAAAAAAAAGGCCCAGCCTTATTTTTATGAGAAACATGATATGTATATATTTATTATGTATCAAATTTGCATGCTCCCCATCTTGCTGAAGGTACAGATTGTCAGAGCCAGTTGATACCACTCTTTATATTAAATGTTTTCAGTTCACATTCAAGGTAAGGTAAAGGAGTCTTTGCAGATTTTTACTCCACCACTTGTTGCTGCCGGGGGGAGGGGGGGGGAGTTGCTATTCATTTCTGTTTCNGGGGGGGGGGGGGGGGGGGGAGTTGCTATTCATTTCTGTTTCAAAACCATTGAGCCAGAGCTGTCCAAAGATATTTCTGCATGATGTGGTATCCTGCTATTACCTTCCCACTGAACTGGTACCTATCAATATATTTATATTTCCATGCTTTCAGATTGCTAGATTAACAGGAGCAAGGGTGAGGACAGGAGCTGACCCCATCATGTGGTGCTCAGGTCTCAAACCTGGGCTGTCAGCTTTCCAGCCAATGTCTTAACTGCTCAGCCACCAGACCACCCAATAATTATTACAAAGTGCAGGGCAATGCACCAATCACAAATGTTGGCAAGTGTAACTTGAACTCTTTCATCACAACTTGTAACATATTGATAAAACATATTCTACCTCCATCCAAAATATCAACAACTTTACAAGAAAACTGGAATGCTGAAGTTGTAAATATAATAATATTTTGAACAATGGGGAAATTTGGTCAGTGTACAGACTGAGACAGGGGCCATACAAGCTGACCAAAACAAATGCAATATTCTAGGGAAATCCCTTTTTTCAGTCAAATATAACTCTCTCCATAGATTGATTGATTGAGAAAACTGCCCCACCTATCAATAGCTTTGGACAGCATGATTAGAAAACTGCAGTCAAAATGGGAACTATTTATTCAGTCAGCAAAAACTAATCTTGGATAGTGGCTTGATGATAAATTGTTTCAAAAGTGTAAATTATCAAATCAATTACAGTTAATAGATCAAAATAGTATGATCTCTGGAATATTTCACACAAATTTTTGACAAAGGTTTGATAAATAGAATGTCTGAAGAAATCTAGATAGAAAAGACATAACATTAAACTAAGAAACATGTTCCAAAATGCAAAAACAAAGATTTTTTTTTGCTAATTTGAAGAGTTTTTGCTAATTTTATAAAAATAGCTGGAAGAAAAAGATGTAATGCGAAAAGCAACAGAAACATAGGGAAAATTTCTCAGTTAAATGCTAAATGCCCAAAAAGAAAGGAAAGTTTTGTATCTCAAGAAACAGTGAAAAGAAATGTTGATGATACTTCAATAGGAAGGCTGAAAAAATTAAGAAAATTAAAGAAATGAGAAACTTTTATGCAAAGAAAAGAAAACAAAGATCTATGGGAAAAGCAACATATGAAGAAGATATGGCATAATATCCCCACAATGATGATTATTAAAAGTTTTGTTCTAGAGGCAAACTTTATTATAGTTTACTATTCTGAAAAGTGAAATCAATTTTACTCTATATGTAATAATTATTTAAATTGATATAATTTGAACAAATTTTATCAAAATGCTCATCACACTGATTGCTTTTAGAGTGTCAGAAACTTAATTTCAGCCAAGTTTTCTATTCTGAATAGTAGAAACAGCTAAAATTGGGCTCTTATTGTACTCACATGCGTATGTTAAGTGTATATACTATATTTGTGTATAAAGTAATATGTATCCTGAAAATTTAATGAAGAATAAGCAGAATATACTTCATAGTTCCAGTTTTTGTGAATAATCAATAAACTGGTCATTAAAGAGGAGCTCATCAAAAAGTTTATAATATTCAAGATATAAAGATATTTCCATTTTATAGTGGGGAACTATATTTTAGACAGAAAAATTATTAGACTGATTTCTTCTGTATAGCAAATTTTTAAAAAGTGAACTGTAAGGTGATTTCTGCACAGATAACTTCGCCATTCTTGTATTTCACTGTTTGCTTGACTTTTTAAAATTATTTTACCATTATTCTTTTGTCCTCCAGCAGCTGACTAAATAAAATGTGGTGATTAAGAAAAAATTATAATTAGTCATGAGACAGTAAGGTAAGAAAACATGTATTCTGATCTGTCCATGATTTTGTCTTTCAGTTTGTATGTACATTTTTAGAAATAATTCAGTGATCCCAAAAGACCTTAAACTAAACAGTGCAATATATTTGTTTTCTTTCTTGTTTCAAAATATTTTATTTGTCTCTCAGCTGGGATTTATTTATTTGAAGTAAATAAAGCACCATATACTAGACTCACATAATTTTGTGGGATCTTCTTCTCCCGATACAAACGTAGAGTATTATCAATAGGAAGTCCACATGCACACACACAAATATTCCTGAGAAAGAATGGAATCAAAACTCAAATTATTTGTTTTATTTAAAGTACACATATTGTAAGGAAAATATGTATTTCTTCATCTGCAGGTGAATATTTCTTCCTGAGAAGAAAATTATGTTGTGTAAAATTATATTTTGGTTTTTTTTCAGTCGCTTGCTTTTTCAAATAATTAAACTGGTTTATAATGTTCTTTTTTATTCGCAGCTGTGATTGGCCACTTAACTTGCTGTGTAGAGTTTTGGGACCTGCATTTTGTAACATAAATGTCAATATGGTAGTCAAAGAATATTGCATACACCATAAGACATATTACAAACAAAATACATGAACTGAATCCACCTAATAGTATTGTAAGTATCACACATTTATCAGTAGGTTACTGCACACAGACTGTTTTCAGTAATATTCCATGCATCTGGCATCTAACCAATTTTGAAATTATGATTTTATTCAAAGGCATTTTAGATGTCTATTTCTGGTTGTGGTTCTTATAAAACCTACTGTTTAGAATGCACTCAAGTAATGTTGCCATATATTGAAGAAGAAATGCACCAAATATTATTTAAAATATAATGTTAAATAAATTATGAAATAAATTGTTAATAATTATTGAACTTCCAGTCCTTTAGTAACTTTTTCTCAGCAAAATCGATATTCATCTTTATTCCTAAATAGATTTTAAATTTGTAAAAGTGATTTCCCCATCAAATGTACTGAATAATACCCCGTAAATTATTATATTTATGTGTAGGTAAATGTATAAGCAAATTCATGCAGTCTGCATGTTAGTCATAAACCATAAATTTGTACATCTTTACTTAAAATCTTAGTAGCATTCATTATAAGAAAAAAATATGATCAATTCTTTAGAAAATAACAGAATATATGGCTATGTGCAGTGTTTTTTAATGTTCTAATAATAAAAGTAATTGCAAGGAATTAATGATTTGATTGCACATACACAGTGCAAATAATATGGTAGTCGCCTTACAAAAATTTTTTAAATACTGTTCAAATGGTATTGAAAAAAATTACTTATGACCGTTATTCACATTTTTAGCATTCCCTTCATCATGTGCTCAAAATTCAGTATTTGCAACTGGCATGTATTTACGACAGTTGCACTGCCAAGGGGTCATGTGATCATCATATTTAACTGTTACCTGCCCAGCTGGGGAATTCCTAACTAACCTCCAGTAAGCAAAGTCAATGGACAAAACTGAATTCACTTAACAAATGTGTGATTCACATAATAACTGCAATAATTCACTTGTCAACTGTGCCAAAAATGTAATAAAAATAGGACAAAAGTCACTTAACTACTGCCTTTGTTTGCATCAGAAATATTGCTCTCAAGTGTGGTCATACATCAAGGATTATCTGTTTTAAAATGTTATGGTGTAATGCAAAGTATTTTTGTTAAACATCTCCTAGGATGAGGTCATGAATATAATATTTTATGCAGCTGTTTATTTCACATAAATCATTTTACCACAGTTTGATATTTCAGTTCATAATAAAGATAATTCATGAAGCTCTATAATAATTTTACAATGTCTTACTAAAGTCTTATTAGTCAATCTTGATAACAGGATTGAATAGAAATGGAAAGATTTTCAAAAAAGATAAGGAAAATTCACGACATAGAATTAAAGAAAAAGTGATGTGCTCTCAGAAACTTAAAATGTTTGACAATTTGAATTGGCACACAATTTAATAAAAGCTTTGTATAAACCAGAAGAAATAAAGAATTAATCATGCTTGTGATTAGCTAAACCACATGTTCTTGTAATACAATTGCATGGCAAAATTACGTTAATTTAGTGTATTCACAACTTAACATAATGGTACTTTTAGCATCAGTCTAAATAGTGTGCAGAATAATTCTGTGGTTCATTCTTCAGTACTAACTCAGTTTAATAAAACAGAATTTGTATTTGAAATTTCTGTCAAAGGAAAAGACACTTCTGTTGAAATTATCATGATCAGAACCAGGAGTGGGATCCAACTGAGTAACTACCAGTTTGGTAATTTTACGTTTTGCATAATTTTTTTTAAATTATGAGTATCAATATATAAATGTGTGGCAATATCATAACTTTCATTTCATTGTTTAATAATTTTTCCAGCAGATGGAAACATAAAGTCTTTTAGTGAGCTTTAAGATATATAGTAGCCAGAAAAGCTTTGGATTAGTGGAAAGAAGTGTAACAGAAAACAAAGAAGCAATAATAATCTTCACCAATAGTCAACTCTGAAATTCAAAATATATTGTCATGTATAAGGATCTTGAGAATAAAATAGAGAAACCAAAGCTTAATTCACATCCAGATATTTGAAATAATTATGCTTTTATACTTTAATACAATATTTGAATTAGTTAATTTTAAAAGGAGAAATATTCATGCAAGTATTATGTTATCATGTATACCAGAAGTAGTATTCAGCTGGTTATGATAGGTTCTACTGAACTGGTAGTAATGATTCTGCACAGTTTGGAGAACCAGCAAAGCACACCACAGCTTCTAAACTGCACAAGATGCTCTCCCAGTAATGTGAAGAGAAGCAGCCGATGTCCTGGAGAACAGAAATAAAAGGGCAGAAGCTGTGCACAGAAACCATGTGCACATGTGCCCTTACATTTTCAGCAAACCGGTGGTGAAATTATTTGAAACCCACCACTGATGTATACCCAATCTTACGTTCTTTCAGAAGTTTCAAGCAGGAAAGCTAATTCTTGATATAACAACAAATGTTGTTATGGCTCAATTTAGCACAATTTAATCAAATCCCAATAATTAGATTATAATTTCCAACATAGAGTATACCAACCTAGTTCGGAAAGGCCTCAAGTTAGGAATCAGTTTGAATTCATTACATAAGCCCAAGATAACTAGATAACCTATCCCCAAATGTTTTAGAACCTTAGCTGGTTGTTCCCAGGTGAAAGCTGAATGTTTGGGAAGATTAAAAGAACAATAAACATTTGAACTAAACATATGTGTCTGGTTATTCAGACCTGATATTCTCAGATAATCAAGATTTGCAAGCATATATTGTAGGATAAACAGATACAGTAACTAATCCATTTTCCCTTGTCTCAGAAATCAAAAGAAATCTCCTAAAATATAGTTATTCAGTTTTCTGATTGTGGCTTTCATATTGTTTCAAATGTGAATTAATTTCTGTTTCAGTGACTTTCTCTTAAACATGTTTAGCAAATTCATCAAAGTGATTTACCAAGGAAAGCATACTTCCAGATGTTTTTCTATTGAAATGAAACTATTGGATGTCAATATACTGCTATAAAGTCAGCATGATAAAGTGGGCTAATTCAAGGAAGCTCAGAATCCATATAATTCTCTTCATTTAAGGGAAAGCATAATAGAGTTTCTGTCCATAAAGCATTTTGTACAATTTCTACCTGCTAATTTGCAATGCCTTGAAGAGGCTTCTCTGCTCAGTTATTTTGCAACAGTGCTTTTATTTTTCTTCTTCTTTTTTTCAGTACATTTCAATATTTGTATCTTAGAAAACTGAATATATAAAAATATATACAAAAAACAGGAAGAAAGATAAAAAAATTGTTTCTGAAAATAAAAAGACTGCATTGCAACATACAATCAGCAGTAATTGTGATAATGAATTCTCCTCATATTTAGTTTGTGATATTGTCTTTATGTAGATGAAAAATTATTTTCAATATCCTCTTCTGTCTCACGAGCTCTTTCGCTTTTGTCACTGCTCGTATCTGCTTTGGCTACTGTTTTTGGGCTTCGCTCTGACTAAGATACTCCAATATTCAACGCTCAATCAGGATCGCAAATTCTTTCACTTGCACTCTTTGTTCACCACAGTCTGTCACTCACTCGCTTCCTCTTGTTTGCAACAATCAAGGCTTTAGGACCGCCATTGCTGACAGTCTCTTGTTGTCGGTCTCCACAGGGTTTCTCTACGTCGCGATGAGAATCACCTTTTCCACACCATGACTTGAGTCTCCCCACACTGGCACACTTCTCTGCAAGATGCGTGCACCCCTAAGGGTCACTCCAACAGCAAGAGGAAGTATCATGAAACCCAGAGCGACCTTCAGCACCTCCGTTTGCCCATATCTCATCATCGGAAGTCCCTATAGTTGTGCTTTTAAAGTTGTAGCAACGTTTTGGCAGAATCTCATATGCCATCATCAGGCTTCTGTATAGTGGTCATCTGTGAGTCAGGCTTTCACAGCCATTTCTGTTTTAAATTTGGGGCTAGCCTACTGTTTTTTTCTTCATCCTGATTGGAACACAATTTGCTGTGTTCTGCTTGATTGGTGTTTCTAATATCTTATGTCTGTTTTGTAGGGTTTTTTTTGTCTTGATTGGCTGGCAACATTGTGTTTCCTGTATTGGAGGCTTTTAGTGCGGCTTGGCTCTGAGTAATCTAATTTTTCCAGGTATGTGGTTTGTCAGATATGTGGTTACTCCAAGACTCCACATACAAACCCATAAACACGGACCCAACCACATATCTGGAAAAATTAACCAAAACTCCCAACCAATCAGGTTGAAAAAAAAAACCATTCTGGCACAGCAGTAGGCTATCCCCAAATTTAAAACTGAAACAACTGTAAAAGTCTGACTCACAGACACGAGACGAACAACAATAACAGAAGTTCTGATGATGGCCATGATGAGATTCTGCTGAAAGGTTGCTACATACATTTAAAAGCACAACTATGATGAACTGTGGGAATAAATACCGAACAAAAGCTGAATACCATTCACAGGCCAGCACACGTGTCTAGGTCTGAGTGTGTTGTGATCTCTTTTTCTCATGTAAGGATTAATAAGTATCTTTGGTGATGTTTCGGCGAAGTCGCCACTCACCATCCTCAGGCATGGTG
>BHFT01007339.1:0-15996 GCA_004320025.1 Laticauda laticaudata
CGAACGGATGGCAAGCTTTTTTGTCCGTTTTACATCCTCTTTGCATCCGTTGGTGCAGTGTGACACGGCCTTTAGGTTCACCTATTAAGTTGCATTACTGGAATAAACGAACTTTTGCGGGATATTCTAATTTTTCGAGTTTCACCTGTATTTAAAGGCTTGGCCTTTAAAATTTTAATCAAATAGGCTTGGAGCTTTCTGTGGATATTAAAAACTAAAGCTTTTCTAGTGTTACTGGAAAAGTAGTAAATTTGAGTAGTAAATTTGATCCAGAGGAGATTCAGGTGAGTCTTTCAGATTGTGAAATCACATTAGTTTCCTTCAAGTTGCTTTTGGAGATTCATAGATGATTTGAAAAAGTTGGATGAAGTTCTTAGCATTGAATGCTCAAACATGGCTGGAGCTTTTCTTTAATTTATGGAGCAGAGGAGGGAATGGAATTGAATATAATGTTTGGCTCCCTGATAATGAGATAATGATGGACATTGACTTTTACCACCTCCACAAATCCTATCACTAGATAGGATTAGAGATTCTCATATTATTTAAATCTCACTGTTGAATTTGTTTTAGAAAATGGGTGTCAAACTTGCTTCGTCACATTGCCGTTACATGATGTTTTGTGACATTTTCCCCATTTCCGGAACTGGGTGTGGATGTGGCATGGGCTGCATGTGACACATCTGCCCTGCAGGCTACCAGTTTGATATCCCTGTTTTAGAAGGTTCACTTGATGGGAAGGAGAGATTCAAATTTATTGTTCAAAATTCCACTTTTGCTTTTCTTGTTCAAAATTCCTCCCAATTCTATTTTTCATTATTTTTGCCAGTCCTTCTATTTGTCACAGTTGCATTTACCCCAATTCAATTCATTCATTTCTTATGTTTTCCCTTTCCTTTTTCATTCATTCTCCTATCCCTGAAAGGAATCCATTCCTTATTTTCTTTCTGTTACTGTCTGATTTTTCCTGCACTATGTGAATGAGACTGAGATAAAATGCTTTCTTTTAAAGTGTTGCTTATATACTTGAAAATATATTTATTATGATTTATTATATGTGTAGCAGTAATAATATGAACAGAGTATGTATATTGCTAGAAAAGCAACACATCATTTTCATGCTAATGGTTTGCTAACAAACCTACTACTCCAGAAAAGGAAGTGTTCTTTCAACTTTAATATGAATGGCCTTTTAAAGAATTTTAGAAAAAAAAATCAAGTAAAACATTTTTATGCATTGGGTCAGCATAATTTTTTAAATATGCTTTTTAGGAACAATCTGTAGACTGATTTGCGATCATTTAAAAGAGATATAGGGGATTATCTCCAGACTGCATGATGGTGAAAATCCTAAAGATATTGTGTTGAAATTTTGCAGTGTTAATATCTTTAATATCTATTATTTCTATTATCTTTTCTTTCTTTTAATTTGGCCCAAAATGAGCCTCCTGCAAGTGCGTTGATGTTTCCCTAATATACTCTATTGGCAAAAACCTTCTATCAGGGCAAACAGCATGCAGTAAATCTTTTGCTTTCAATTACTAAATTATGTTATTTTCAAATTTCAAATATTTGAATTTGAGTTTGAATTAGACCTTGGCTTTTTTGCAAACCCTCTAAATCTGGTTCCCTTAAATAATCCTGTTGAGCAGCAAAGATAAATTTAATACACAACAGAACAGAATTTTTTAAAAAAAGGGAATGGATATACTACATATAATGTTTGATATCAAGAATCTTATGTCCCTGGGCTGGCGTACTGGCAACCAAGCACAGCTCCTGTGATCTATATGTCATTTTGAACAATTGACAAATATTTAGATGAAAAATGTTCAGAGGAAGGTCAGACATGTCCATATTCAGGATTCTCCTTGACAGAAGTTTCAGTCAAGCCATCATTCTCCGTCTTAAAAATTTCACACATCTCTTTGAACTACAAGCAGCTACAGGATACTGATATTCTATGCACTATTCATAGCTGGACTTACTAATTGCCTTTTTAATTTCTTGCAATACCTCATTATGATTCTAGATTGACTACCACTAACTGCCTGGCATTGCTCACACTGCCTCCATCATTGTGTGAACCCATCATCAGTTTGGAGGGAAAATGAGATTTTCCTTCTGAGGATACTTTGTCCAAGGTTCGGATGTGAATCCAAGAAAATAAAAGGAGCACAGATGTCATTTTTTGTATGATAGTAGATATGACATAGTTTACTTTACATTCCCTACCAAGCAAACCTTTTTCAGATAACACCTGTGAAGAAAATAACAAGTTTTCACTAGTCCAGAATGAGGAAGCAGTTTGTCATCTTGAACTGATCCTCATACCTCATCTTCTAATCCCAGGAATGTTTTGCAGTGGCACACATATCTGTTATGAACTTTCATCTAGTCATTTGACACCTTCAAGTATGTGGCCACATCTCACTTGACCTTTAGTCAGTAGGGTTATTATTGTTGCTAGCTGCACTGGGCATAGGAAACCTGAAGTGTAATTGCAAGGAGGCATCATTGACAGTCTGTATCTTGTTTTGTAACTCATACTGAATACACTGCAGTTGTGTTTCAGGTATTTTAATATTACACGATTCCTAGGCTTCCTGTGTTTTAATTTGAATAACATCTTGAAGCTATAAATCCTCAGAAATATAACAGGCTAAAATTTGATCAAACAGTGGCATCCAGTGGGGAATGTAAAAGCATATTTTGCACAAGATGTTGTTACTTTTGGCTCCTTTTATTTTAACAAACTGCTAACACAGATACATTAATAGCAATCCAGAATGGCAGGCACAGGAGTGTACATTTAGTTTACAAATTATCATACAGAGCTGGTCTTTATGTAAAATTTTAAGATCTGTGGCAGCTCCTTCACTTCCCCCTATCACTGGTGTTTTTTTTTAGTTGGCTTAGTTTCATTTCACGATTGTGCTTTCTGATTCATTATCAGGTTCTGACAGGGATTTCTTCTCCTGCTATCTACGCTGAACAAAAATGGAAAGAAACAAGACAAGCTTGCTATGTGTATGGTAGAACTGCATAATTTAGGTATTAAAAGCAAGCACATTGTGTCTGTATGAAACCTATGTGTAAGACCAAACTGTCTGAGGTTTTTTTTTCTCTCTTCAGTAGATTTTTCTTCATAGACTTACAGTGAAAGGGTTCATGAGGAAATAAATGTTTGTGTATATTTGTGAAAGAAAGCTATTACTTTTACATTTAAGTTTTTTTTCCTGAAAGCAATTAGCTAACTAAGACTAGAGAAAGAATTATGTATTAGATATTGGTTTGATATCAGCTCTCTGCTTATTCACTTCCATATGTCTGTAGACCAGCTTGGTCTATTTTAAGGGATATCATGGTGAAATCTGCCTTCCACTTTCACTAAATCTGTCTTCTATCTTCACTGCAAAGATTCTTTTCATTCATTCTCTCAGTTGGAATGTTAAAAAAATGTTGGTTGTATTTTGAGCATTCTTAGAAGACTTGGAGGATGGTATATGTCTCACTTCCTTTATGTCATATATCTCCATTGTTCTGCTACTGCTCTAGAAAAACACCATGAGAGGACCTTCCTAACTCTGTCTTTTCCTGGGGTATAGTTGCAAATTGGGAAGCCAGAAAGCTCAAATGTCCAAAAGAAATGGTTGCATAATAAAAGACAGGATATGATTGCAATACATTTTCAGACAAGAAGAAAAAGAAAAAGGAGGATGAGGATGAAGACTCAAGAATTAACAGATACTTAATGAATTTGAATTAAACAGAAAAGTAAATGACCAAAATGAAAGAAGTGCATTGAGATTGTGTGATATACATAAAATGAATTAAGATTTAAAGCCCAAATCAAATATACCACAGAAGAGCTGGTAGGTTGCAAGGAAAACAAAAACAAAAAAGTTGATGAGTTCAAAAGGTTTCAAAGGAAAACTTTTGTTTTCCTCCAGGTATAAGTAACAGCACCAACAATGGTTATCAACTCTTTTCAGCGAATAGAAGAGTCACACAAGAAAGTACAGAACAAAAAAATTACAGAAAGAAGAAACATTTTAGTTTGCATTGTAGCGAATTATTTAATATTCTTAGCAATAAGTTCTGGATTTGCAAATGACAAAATGTTGTCCCCATGCTAAAATTCAAAGGAGCAACTAATTATAATAAAACTCATTATGATTTTTTCTCTCTCTCCCTCTCCCTCTCCCTCTCTCTCTTACAGATGGAAGAATAGCAATCAATTCACAAAATGGTGTTCATAGTTGAATCCAAATAGTAAATTGCAAGGTGCAATTGGGAAGTGTCACCATTTTTGGTAGTCTTCTACCTAAATGAGAGTTTACCCTGAATTTTAATTAGCAAAATATTCTTTTTCTTTCCTCTGGATAAAACACTGAAGAATGACACGTGTGTCAAAACAGCTTTATAAGCATAAAGAATGTGCAAATGTTCTGTAAAATAGCATATTTTAGATAGTTTTTTGATGCTAAAGAAATACATTATTAGAATTTAACACAAATACTCTTTCAAAATTCTCTGCTAAATTTGCCATCAAAGATATTGAATGGTGTACAGTATTTCTTTTTTCTTTCCAAAAGAAGAAATCATGCAACAATTTCTCAAGGGAAACATTTCTTTTTAATAGTGTCGGCCAAATGACTTGTACAAAAAAGCCAAGGGAGAGGAATTCCTTCATTATAATGGTATGTAGGAACAAAGACCCTCGTGCATTCCAGAACTTCATGAGGAAGCCGCCAGCCATGTTTGACGAAGTTGTGGAGCGGCTGAAACCCAGGTTGACCAAGGCAAACACCAACATCCGGCCCAGCCTGGACCTTGGGCTGAAGGTGGCACTGACTCTGCACCACCTGGCCTCAGGGACCACGTATAGGAGCATGCAGTACGGCTGGAGGGTGCCACACAACACCATCAGCATTGTGGTCAGAGAGATGGTGCAGGCCATCATCGAAGAATACCTGGAGGAGCTCCTCCAGTGCTCCTCCACTGAAGAGAGGATGCAAGAAGTGTTGCAGAGCAGTGGTAATCAGAAGTTGGAACTTCCCCCACATCCCGTTGGAGCCATAGATGGGAAGCACATGGCCTCCAAAGCTCCAGCCAAGTCAGGGTCCATTTATCAAAAACTACAAGGGCTCTCTCAGCATCACTATCCTCTTCGCCATGGTCGATGCTGACTAAAGTTCTTGTACATTGATGCTTCACGGCAACGGGTCATCTTCAGATCCGCAGGTAAATCAATGCCAGTCACCTCAAGGAGGGGCTGAACGCAACCTAATCATGGGCTTCCCAGATCCAGACCCCTGCCCAACGACAACAAGATTTTGGCCTACTTCATCGTGGGGGATGACACTTCTCCCTTAGAACCTACCTCATGAAGCCCTCTACAACTTCCAGGTGCCTCACCTGTGAGAGAGGATCTTCAACTACAGGCTGTCCAGGGGCAAGGCAGGTGGTGAGAACGCCTTTGGCATCCTGGCCAACAGGTTCCAGGCACTTCCACCACCATGCAGCATCGCCAGAGGACCGTGAGGAACATCGGTGGAAGCTTGCTGCCAGTCCTGCACACTCCATCGCGCACGCGAGATCCGCTATCCAGTGTTGGCAGAACAGTGCTCGTGGACCTCCAACTAGGGCAGCATGGGCCGGGGGTGGGCGCAGCTCGTGTCGGGGGTTGTCCCGCACAAGGCAATACATGAAACGGGATGGAGGGCAACTACCTGAATATACTGTGATGTCAAGGCCAAGAGAGCTCACATGAAGGGAAGAAGCAGCGCAGACCTCCTGAAACACTGGTGCAACTCTCAGACTGGAGGTTAGTGGAGTGCAAGGACAGGATGGTCGAATCTTGAATGTATGCTTCTTCCAGCCTGTCTCATCACACTGATGAGATTATGCCAACTGTATGTTGAGTGGCCCTAAGGTAAAGCAGGGCATTGATAAAGAGTTGTGTTGAATGTTGAAAAAGTGTGGATCAATGATTAAATTGCTTATTGATTCATAAAGGGCCATGGTGTGGCACCCTGGGGGAGGGTGGACCTATACAGTCCCACTATGCTTGCACTGGCACTGGAGGCTCTATTATATCCCACTGCTATCCTTACCCATCCCACAGCAGCATTGCAAAGGCTTAAACCATTTCTAAAAGGTTTCCACCAAAGACTTTATTTATGGAAAATAATAAACCAATGCGTGTGAAGCAAACATAAACTTTATTAATAACAAACTGTAAGAAGCAAAATGACCCAAGAAAAGTGTCCCAAGCAAGATAAAGTACAGGTAGCAACGCCAGTATCTGGCACTCTTGCGCATGTCATGCTCTAAGACCATGCCCAATTGTTCAGGGGTGAAAGGGTCGCAGGTGCTGTGGAGCGTGGCGTGCTGCTGGAGTGTGCTGGCTTGAGGCAGCCCATTGGGGTGCCTGCCCCGAGACGACCAAGCAGGGGATGGTGTGTGGAGAAGCTCTCAGAGAGCTGGCTCAGTCCTGTCATGTTGAGAGCCCCTTCCTCCAGGACATGGGGTTGTCAGTCCCAAGACTGATGACAGTTGTCTGAGGCCCAGGCTTGGCTGAGGGGTGGAGGAAGGAGGAGAGGTAGTGGGGCTGGTCTGGTCTGCAGCTGAGCAAGGTGGAGGCTGGGTGGCATTTGTGGCATGGGAGACATCTGTGGCATGGGTGGGCATCTGTGGTGTGTGGCATCTGTGGCATCGGTGGCGTTCGATGAACCTGTGCCTGGACTGGGAGAGGGCTGCCCTGTGCTGGCTGGAACTCCTGGTAGCCGTAGACTTGGTAGGTGAGGGCCTGTGGAAAGCCTTGGAAGGGCGTGACATCACCTGGCATGGAGGAGCAAACCTGGACTGGTCAGAGGCAGGTTCAGCTGGGCCTTGGAGGGTGGTGCAGAAGACCTTATGCCTCTCCTTTATCACACTGGTACTGGGATTCGCGACATGTCCATGAGGGTCTGGTTGACCGTAGGTGAGGAAGGGCTTGCGGTTTGAGGATGGTATGTTAGTGTATACCAGCTGAGAGAGGAGATCCTACGCGCTTTTGATGGTGTCCCTGATCTCCAGCAGGACAGTGTGGCTCTGCCCCTCGGTCTGGCTCTCTGCTGCTTCCTGTGGAGGTGGAGCTGGGGGTGGGGTGGGTTGGTCTCTGGTGGAAGTGCCCTCTCCTTGCTCCCACTGCGTCAGGGGGTCCTCCACACGCTCCGGCCATGGGGAGTGCAGCTGTCAGGGGGGTCTCCATCGTTGTGACGCTCCACAGATACCTGCCTGGACACAGGAGCTGACTCTTGGCCAGAAGAGGACTAGCTCGCCTCTGTGGTGCCTGAGAAGACGGGTTAAGCAGAGGGCTGCTGTCCTGCGGTGGCGGATCTCACCCTCCAAGAAGGCTGCAGTTGGCCATCAACGTAGGTCTCCCGGTCGGTGAGCTTGACCGCGGCCTGGCCAGACTTCTTGAGGTGCAGCTTCCATACCAGGTGTGCATGTGCTTCCACCACCCGAGGAGGACCTCCGGAAGTGTAGCCAGGCTCGGCCGCCCCTTCTCTCTCCAAGCCGCCTACTTCCTCTTGGTGTCTCGATAGAGCCGTGTCGCCTTCCGCCATTGAACCATTCTCTCCTCAGCCATTCGAGTACCTCATCCTCTGATGTTCCTCTTTGATGGAGTATTGCTCCTCTCCTGTTCTTCGCACGTATGCCCTTCCCCCCTCTGGCAGGCCTTCTGGGCCTCTCAGAGGGGCTTTCGAGGTCTATGGGCTGCTTCATACGCCCCCAGCAGCAGCAGCAGCAACAACAACAGGTAGCAGCAAAAGCAGCACCAGCAGCACTGAGCAGGCAGACAAGCAGCACCAGGCAGCACCAGCAGCACCAGGCAGCAGCACTGCAGTCAGCGACAGCAGCACAGCAGGACCAGGATCAGCGCAGCAGAGTAAGCCCAGCAGAAGCCCCAGCACCAGAGGCAGCACAGCAGAAGCACCAGCACCAGCAAGTCCAGCCGAGCAGCAGAAGCCCAAGCCGAAGCAGAGTCAGGGCCAGGGGGTGGTATGGTGCCCTGTCCTTCTTGCCAGGGCTGGCAGAAGATGGCACAGGCTTCCTCTTCTTCCCCCATGGTTGTTGGCTGGAGGATGTTCTGGCAGCAGGTCTTTCCTCTGAATGGTGACCTGCTGTGTGAGCCTGCATCCTTTTATATCCGTGGTTGCTGATGCAATGCATCCTCCCCGCATGCGCAGTGAATGCTTTGGCATCCGCTAGCCTCTGCTAGCCACCGCTTTGCTATCCGCGTCATCCGCTTGGCATCTGCTCTGCATCGTTCCTTCCGCTGCACGTCCACTTCACTGTGCTCCCCCGGAAGCCCTGCGGATGTGCCATCCGTTCCATCCACTTCCATCCACTAGGCTTCCGTGGAGCATGCCGCTAACATCCTGGCTACATCCTCTCCGCGTATCCGTATCCGTTTAAGGTTGTACATGCCTGTTTATGCAAATTTGGGGCACTTTTGAGAGCGGATAACAACAGATGGAAAATTTTCTCATCTGCTGTGTCCTTTTTACATTCCTTTTGCATCTGTCAGCCTATGTGACAGGCCCTTTAGTTACAGTGCCAAATGGATTTGTGAAAATATTGAAACTGTTGCTATTCAAACCCATTTTTAATGGCTTCTTGGTTGTGACATTTCATGCCTAATATGATCACAATTTTTTGAAGCTGTTTCATTATTTTGTCTATACGTGGGTGTCATTGCATATATGTTGATTTACATACATTTTACATAGGTAAAGGTAAAGGTTCCCCTCACATATACGTGCTAGTTGTTTCTGGCTCTAGAAGGCAGTATTTATCTCTGTTACAAAGCCAAAGAGCCAGCGCTGCCTGAAGACATCTCCAAGGTTATGTGGCTGGCATGACTAAATGCCAAAGGCACATGGAACGCTGTCACCTTCCCACCAAAGTGGTCCTATTTTTCTATTTTTATTTTTACATGTGTTCGAACTCCTAGGTTGGCAGAAGCTGGGACAAGTAACGGGAGCTCACTCCATTACATGGCACTAGAGACTCGAACTGCTGAAATGACGACTTTTATAATTGAAAAGCACAACATCTTAGCCACTGAGCTACCACGTCTCTACATTTTACATAATCTGATAAAAAATTGCTTGGATACTTGGATACAGAGTGATTCAAAATAAATCCATAAATAACTCATTCCTTTTCAGACAATGCAGTACTTTATCAAGACTTGTGATGAAGAGGAGATCCCTGCTTGCATTCAATGAAATGCAAAGAAAACGTTTTTCAGATAGTGTCAGAGGATGAGAACAAGTCAGAAAAAATGTAAGGAGTTGCCATGGCTTCTTTACACTTCAGTTTGCATCCCAAATGTAAATGTATGGCTGAAGATGGCTTGCAGTCCTGAATTAATTCCTTTTAATTTAGAAGGTCATTTAGGACAGTTCCAATGCCATTCTATGTAAAATATATATTTTATCTATTTATTGATTGCGTGCATTTATTTCTTGTCCTTCAGTCTGGAAAAGTCTCAAGCTATTTACAAAATAATTGAAACAAGACAGTCCCTGCCCTTTGACTTACAATCTCAAAGGAGGAGGGCAGGGAGAAGAATAATTACTTAACCCGAACAGTATTTTCATCAAGACTGTGTTATAGAAAAGAATGCTTTAATAGCAAAATATGCATTATATGGATGAATTAATTGGTTGATATTACAGAGTGCATTGCATATACATACATAAAAAATAAAAATAGAAAAAGTTTATAAGGAAAAAAAGGAGTTGTGGAGAATTATTGCTAGCAATTAACTCAGATTTCTAAATCTTATAATCCTGCTATCCAATAAACAGAAACCAAGTCTAACCTATAGACAATAGAATGCATTTCTCTTCTATATTTTCAGAAAGGATAGCTTCTTCACTGCCTTCCAGGATTCAATTTAACACCTTCCCTATACAGACACCTATTTTTTTCTTAGAAAGGACTAAATTAATAGCAGAAGGGAAAGCTGAAAAAATCAAAGAAAAGAACTGTGGAATTGACGCAGTAAATACACACACACACACACACACATACACACTTAATTTTCCATCAATTAAAAAAGAGGAAATGGGAATCCAGTCAGTTATTGGCTCTTCAGCCTATTGAATATTATCAGTAAGCTTTACACCAAACATTTATTTTGGAATTCAGTGAACTGGGATAGAACCAGAAAAGATATCAAAGATTAGATGCATAATAGCTTGCTCTCTAAGGTATGTAATTCTGCAACATTAAGTTAGAAAAGGAAAAGTTTTAAACATTGAGTTCAAAACTAAAAGAGCTCTTTATGCTGCCTTTGTAGATTTTTAATTGATTTAATTCCACCAGAGATAGGTGTTTGCTGGTATTAATAGCATGATAATTGCCACCACAAGGGATAGATGATTATTCATTATCAAAATTTTATTTGTAGTTCAAGGTAGGAGGCAAACAAATAAGACAAGAATTGAACAGGCTTTAGGTTACAAATATGTCTGAGTAGTTTTCCTAATGATGGAAGTGATATATTTTACACTACATGTGTTCTGTAATTAAATTATTTATAACTAAGATAGTTGCTCAGCAGTATATGGTATGCAGGCAATACAGGTAGATAAGACTACTTAAATGATACAATCAAACTTTCTTAGTACTATTTCCTTAGCCTCCAGTAGGTATTGAATGGACTATTATATTTTGAGTTAATAGAATTAAACTGAGGCAAGAATATGGGATGATTTATTTTAATATATATATTTTCCCGCAGCACGTTTCAATATCTAATTCTATGGAATAGTTTCATACCTGATGAGACAAGACTTTGGACTGATAAACTTAAAATGTATGAGTTTACAGCCCCCTTCCCCCCTTTTTTTTGGTAACCTGTATTCTGTGCTAAACTGAATTTTACAGAGCAGACACAGAACACAGAGCTTTAACTTTTACACTTGATTATTATAGTTTTGGTTTTAATCTTGGAGATGTTACTTTAATAAAATGATTGAATCTTGGCTTAGAGTTTTAAGATTACTGAAAAAAGGTTTCTGCTGCAAGTATAATGCAAACAAATCATCTCCTTTTAATGACCCCATAATCTTGTGAGGTAGAGTCTGGGCAACTGAAAGGAGCTGAGTGTTTACTGGCTGGACAATGCAGAGTTATATTCAGCAAGTATATTCTCATTGTGCCCAGAGAGAGAAATATCTGCCTCTACCTAGGATTGAATTCACAACCTTGTGATTGTGAAGCAAGAGATCAACCTCTAGCCCACTACACCGCTCATGGACGTGCAAACAAATGCAGCTGCTTTAATATCACAGATGCTGCATTCTATCCCTAAATGTTTCAAAGCATATCTTCCAAAATATGGAAGAGTAGGATGGCATTTACAATACATTTTGTCCACAGACTATTTTTAATGACTGTATAAGAATGAACAAGGGACATGGTGGCTCAGTTGCTAAGATTCTGAGCTTGTCAATAAGAAAGGTCAGCAGTTTGGCAGTTCAAATAATGGAATGAGCTCCTGTTACTTGTCCCAGCTTTTGCCAACCTAGCATTTTGAAAGCATGTATAAATGCAAGTCGAAAATTAGGGACCACTTTGGTGGGAAAGTAACAGTGTTCTGGCATTTACTCATGCTGGCCACATGACCATGGAGATGTCTTCAGACAGCACTGGCTCTTTGCTGCCCCCTACAGCCGGAAATGACTAGCACATATGTGCTTTACCTTTAAGAATGACAAATGAATTTTTATGTTGGCACTATTTAAACTTTTTTCCCCTGTTAGAGGGAAGTACTGGCAAGATTGATTTTTTTTTTGAGTGTAACTATCTAGATCAAATATTGATTGAAGGTTGGCCAGAAAGTTTGATACCATACTTTTGAGAATCCTTGCCTTTGTGACCAGATAAAAATTGGAGTTTGCCTATGACTTTCAACAGGAAGAAGAGACCACGAAGAGAAAAGAGTGACAGAGATCCTGTGCATTCTGAAATCCTGTGCTTAGCGAAGATAGATGAAAAGTTATGTTCTGAATAGTTGTTGATTATAAAAAGAATATATCCTGAGAACTGCTGACTTCCTATTGTGATTGAATAACTGATTCCTGCTGAGTAAACAGAGGCTATAGGAAGAATATAAAGCAGTCAGGTTTCAGGGACCAAATGCAATGAACTAGTGAATACGAAGAATGAACAGGAGTTTGCCAGCAGGGAATTGGGAGGGGGGTTGTTAAAACTTTTTTTCTTTTGTATGAACAGCATATATGTGGTTAATTTAAACCCCAAGAATGGGACAAAGAAAAGTAATACAGGGGGGAAAAATGAACAGACAGGAATATCTAGTCCTAAACAGCAAGTTTATATTCCTGCCCAAAAGCAACCTGGCATTTATTTTTAATAAGTGAAACTTGTAGTGGTCCTTGAAGAAAAAGTCAGAAGACCGAAATGGTGAGTCACCACACTTCAGCTGATGAGAGAGAATGAAGGTTTATCAGCTCAAAGGGAAAAAAAAACAGTTGCTACACCGAAACTGATCATGGGGGCAATTTCCCCCAAAAGTATAAAACAAAAACAAAAACCACAACCAAGTGAACAACTGTTACACCCAGAAACGAGTGATTAGGAAGATGTTTTGGACTTTGCAGAAGAAAGAGATACTGAATATTCTGAAGAGAAAAATAAATACACTTTGCTGAACAGGATACAGAAAGAAATACATCTGAAAAGATACAACTGTACCCTGCAATAAAATAAATGAAGTTGGCTAACAGTATAAAAAACTAAAACAAATTGTGGAGACCAGACCTTTAGTTAATTAAGTATATTCTCTCTGGAGTTTAGATCAAACATATGACAAAACTATTTCCAAAACTTACCAAATCTACTGACAGTTTGACCTTCCTGCACATAGCCAGGTGGAGGGAGCAAGGAGTCAAATAGTATTGCCTGGAACGGCTGCATAGACCTCAAAGCTCTCTATCCGGAAGGCCAAGAATGTGGGCTGCTAAGGTTATATTCTCAACCACCCTGGATAATATTGATAGAAACACACACTATATGTCAGTAAAGATAATAAGCTTGTTTTCTTAAACTGTGGTGCAGTTCATTTGACTTTATTTTATTTTTTTTGTTTCATTTTCAGATTGATATTGTTTTATTTTGGAGTTATGAACAGTGATATTCAGGATGGGTCATTATAAGTGTTTTAAACAAATAAATATAATTGATGCTTGCACTATTTAGAATTCTATTCAACAGGATGCTAAAAACTGCATCCCCAGTCTAAAAGGTTCCACTAGAACTCTATTATCCACCAAAAATTGTCAGTCCTTCAAAGTAGACTAGATGAGGACACTAGAATACTACTACTGCTTTGAACATGTCTTATTGACTTGGGACAAAGACACTCCAGAGTCAAGTAGCTGCCCTATCTTCCTTGCTTCATAATTCCCAGTACCTTGTAAAATAGGAATGAGGAAAAGGTGTCCAATATAGCAACTGGTGTTTTTTTATTTTGGAAGGGATATAACTTTGGTTTCATTATATATGCTAGATTTGGCTGGACCTGTTGGTTTCTGTGAACGTATGGTTTAAACTTCAGACTAATCTACCAGAGCTTCAAATTTCAGCCTATAACTGCCAGATCCTCCTATAGTCTTTCTTCTGTTAATAAAGCTGAACCTATGAATTCCAGTGGTCCGTGATAACCCTCCTCCACCCTCACCAGTTGGATAGAAGCAGCAAGTGGTAAGTAAGATGGTGCTGTTGCTGATGGAAAGATCACCATCTACTTAAAGGAGAAGGGCAGAAATGTTCACCCACTACCATCTATGCCATGGAACAGTGCCATTCTTATTTCTGTGAGCCCTTTGATCATGCACTTACTTTTGTTACAAGATTACCCTAACAGAATATTATGAAACTAGATGTGCTTCACCCTACCATTCTTTGAAAACTAGGGAGAGTGAGGTTGACTCACTTGCTCAAATTATATTTCTACCCAGGTCTCAGATTTTTTTATATCTGACCATTGTCTTGGTTTTGACTCTACCTCTTGTTCCTCAGGGTTGTATCTAGTGCCCATTGAAAAACTGGTACTCATTGCAACTGAAATAGTAGGTACCACAGTATTTCAATGGTTGTTGCAGCTTTAACTCACAATGAACAATTCTAAATCACAAACAGCAACTCACATAGATGTCACTGAGACAATTCTTCTAAAAACAGTTCCAGTCACACATATGTGCATGTAAGAGCCATACACAAGTCCTCTTGGGCACTATGAAATAATGAAAAGAAGCTCACATCTCTAGCCTTTTAGATTCTTTAAATATGATACTGAAACCATATCATTTCACCCAGCAAATATTGCCACTCCCAAATGTCCCATTTCAGGCATGAGATTTCTCTCATTAGCCAGGATTCATTTCTCCTAAATAATGTTGAATAAAAGATGAAACAAAGTTTTAAATCCAATGCACTTAATTTTCCTGTTTTAATGAGGAAGTGACCTCTTGTGCTCTTCCTCACTGCAGAATAATGATTATCTGGTATTATTAACACTTCCAGGAATAAATGTTCTAGTTGGGAGAATTAAGAAGAAAGGTTGATTGAGTGGCTATGGGCACATTTCGTATCATCAATTTCATCTGACATTTTTCTCCCATTAGTCTATGTTCTAGGGAGTTGATTCTTACATAGTTTTTATTAGTCTTTGGTCTTTTTATCTGCATTGGGTAAAGGCTGCAAGGAAAAAAAACATCACTTGGGCCAAGAAAATATTACTTAGATCAAGAAAATAAAACTCATATTTTACAGAAACATCAAATTATGTATGGTTAAGGGTCACTTGGCAAAATGGACAAAGGATCTATGGTTATCATGTGGGTCAACTCCTTAATAAAAGAGAACCAGTTTAGTCTAGGCTAAAAAGAGAAGTCTATGAGTTCAAATCCTGCCTAGACCAGGAAAACTAGCTGAGTAACCTTGTCATTCACTCTCAATCCAAACCATGTCACAGGGTCATTGTTGTGGAGAAAATAGGAATAGGAAGGCATGTTGGATATATTTGCTGCCTGGAGCTATTTGTAAAAGCAATAAGAGCAAAATACAAATAACTAAATAAAAAGAGATAATTCTTTTCCTACACTCACATGAGAGCTACACACAAACAAACAAACAATCACACACACAGATAGAAGGTTTTCATATAAGTCCAGGTAAAGAAGCAACTCTTTAAAAAGCATGTGTGTACATATGCATGTACTTATACAGAATTCTCTATGTGAGAATTATATAGAATTGTATAGTGCCCGACTATAAATTGTATAATGCAGAATTGTAAATTATATAGAATTTCCATTGTACAGCAATAATATGGTATCAGCCAAAACATTTGAGGACAAAAGGATTAATAGATCTGGACTGTAAAAATCCAAATAACCAATTTTATTTTTTTTTCATATCTAGTGGTCATCTGGAGGTTTGCAATCCAGATATGGTAGTTCTAAATAGAATGCGTTGTACCAGTACAAAATATATGCATTCTAAATTCTGAGTTCAAGGTTAATGCTAAAACTTGTGAACTAGGGCTTTGAGAAATCTGGAGCTATAAAGTCTGAAGCCCGACTGATTTTTCTCTCAATGTTCATTTTCTCCCTCTCTCCTTCTCTTTCTCTCTCTCCTTCTGAAGTCAGTGGAAAAGCGTGTGGGAATCTAGTATCCTTAAATGATTATTCAGATAAGATTTTTATTAGATTGCATTGAATAGGAAATATTAATTGATCTAATTCTTTCAAATACTGAATAATATTTTAGATGGTCCCCTACATATATCCCCTCATTCCCACAAAAACTCTACTTATTTCCACTAAAATTGCTTAAGAAAAATAATGTCTTGTTGTCTACATCATGTAAGAAATTGGGGGGGGGGGATTTAAAAAAAAAAAAAAA
>BHFT01007339.1:16004-35761 GCA_004320025.1 Laticauda laticaudata
TTAAAAAAAAAAAAAACAGAGGAAGAAAAGGCAAAGGCCCTATCCAGGCCTAAGATAACTTCTTCCTTGAAAAGTGTGGAAGAAAGAAATATTGGAAGACAAGTTAAGTTGAGAGATCCACACAAGGAATTAATTACAAAAAAATAATTGAAAAAGCTAAAATAATTGCAAAAGAATAAGTATTATATATTTATCCTTAGAACCAAGTGGAGTTTACTTTTGAGGAACACTTGTGGATGCATACTGGAAAAAAGGTATGGCCCATCATTCCTTTTGCAGATCCCTTTTCCTGCAGGTAGATGCAGCCATTTATTTAATTATTTACCCTATCTTCCATGTTTCTCACATAATAAGGCCAGGCCTTATTTTTTTTTGATCCCCGAAAAAATGGCGAGGCCTTCTTTTTGGGGGTGACTTAATTCCCCCCCCCCTTGCATCCTTGGGTGGGCGGGTGACGATAGCTTGGATGTTCGGGAGACCTTCCGCCACCGTTGCTTTCCCTTCTCCCTTGCGGGGAGGCACTTGCTGCCTTGGAAAGAGCTCTGCCACTGGGAAGGAGGGCCCACCTGTTAGCTTAGCCTGGGACACCCAGCGCAGATGACAGGTGGGCCCTCCTTCCTGGCAGCAGAGCTCTCACCAAGGCAGTGAGTGCCTCCCCACGAGACCCTCCGCTCATCCCTCCAGGGCCACACCAGAGCTGTGCGGGCTGGGCAGAGCCGGGAAAACGAGCCAAGGGTGCGTGCGTGCCTCCTCTTTCCCCTTGTTCCCAAATCTTGCCTGGGCAAGCAGCACTTTACTTGCTCTGCAAATCCACGCTTCCTCACCACTTAGCAAGTAGGAGGAACTGGCTGAAGCCTCCTCCTCCTCAGCCGCAGTGCAGACATTGACCTTGCAGGGAGAGAGAGAGAGGGAAAGATCTTCTCAGGTGAGCGCCTTCCCTGGAAGGTGGTGACGGGAGCTCCTGAAGCCAAGTGTCTCCTCAGGGCTCTGGTTGCAGGGAGGAGCCTTGACTGGCCACACGTGGCTGTGCCAAATGCCGAGGCATTGCTCTAATGCTATGGCAGCAAGAGAGAAGAGAAAGCAACGGTAGTGGAAGGTCTCCCAATATGAAGTGCCCCACCAATGCAGGCAGTACCATATCCCGCCATGCAACAAAAGTACTTCCTAATGGCAAGCCCCCCCTGCCATTCCCCCCCCCATTTCACATGTTTAATATGGACCTTAATTTGGGGGGAGGGGCTTAATTTGATTTTATGCCAATAAAACATGGTGGGGCTTCCTACCAGTGGAGGCCATATTGTTGGAGAAACACGGTATGTACCATCACAATACAAAACTAAAAACAAAAGCCTCAACTGTCAGTGGAATATAAAATAAGCCCTCATAGAAATGTGATGACGCAACGATAAAAATAAAATCAAAAGAAGAGAACAACATCCTTTTGCTCCTTTTGGAGTTGGAGGAATACTAGCAAAGAGAAAACAAGCCTGATCTCCACAGGAAGGCTCTTCTACAGTAGAAAACCAACAGTTCTTTCTTAGCCTCCTGCAGCAGCATCTTCTGGTTAGATATAATTGGTTGGGGTGCAGCTGGCTGTAAAAATTGGTCCTAAAAAATTATGGATGTTGAACCCAACCAGCATCTCAAACTGGACCTGGAACCAATGTAGACAACAATAAATATATGTTACTTGCTTCCAGTGTCAAGAATTTAAAAGTTTGGGGCCTTTGCAAATTGAACCAACTCGAGTTACTGAATATTCAAGTGGAATACCTTATAGTCGTTTAATTGGTGATTGGTTCATGAATTATTGTTATCTCCTGTTCCAGGTAAGATTACAACTGGCACATAAGTCAGAATTGCATGTAGCCCATCTGTCCAGCCCAGCTTCCACCTACTGATTTAGCAGGAGCCATAATCCCAGAAGAAACCCCAAGTCACTAATATGCTCCCTGATTAGATTGCAACTCTGATGGCAACAGAAGAATCTTATGTATCAGCAGAACTCCAGCTAATCAGGGATCAGTTGTGACATCCTCCAGATCTTGGGAAAGGGAGTTTGACATCATCTCCCCAACAACTTTCATTGGCCCTATACAAACGGGAATACCAATATATTGATTATATTGCATGCCAGACGATTGAATTGTCTCTCCCAGTGGCTTCATACACTGTAGATCAGGTCTTTCAAACTCCTGGCCCATGGGCCGAATGCGTCACACACTGGCTATACCCATGCCCAGTTTAAGGAAGAGGGGGAAAGTCCCAATATGTCACATAACACTGCCATGATGACATGAGTTTGACACCCCTCCTGTATATTTTTAAAAACTGGGCAGTAAGACTGCTTCTTACAATACCCTCCAGTTAGGGGCCAGCAAAGTGACTATCATCACCAGTGTGGATTGGACCTGCTTAGTAAAGTTAAGTAAAATTAGTGCAAGAAAGTATCAAAATTCACAAAGAGCTCTCAGCAGACCTAGTGTATTCATTTCTGAAAAACTGGAGTGAAGTTTTAAGAGGAAAGAGATTCATTAAGTCCTTTCCACAAATCAAGTTGTGAACCACCAAAACCCATTTGAGTCTTCTCAATAGCACAATAACTAAAAAACCTTTTCCTTACAATAATCTCTTTAATGGTTGTCAGGCTCTTTAGAGATTGTCAAGCTAAATTAATTATCATTTCTGAATATTTATTACAGTGATTACAATTGATCAGAGGAATAGTGAAAAAACAAAAAAAAACTAAGACCCCAGATTCCTCATCTTTATCTACATGACAAGTACATGATTAAACAGATACCTGTACTATAAATTGAAAATTGTTAATGCTCATATATGAATAAAGGTGAAACTTTTATTACAGATAAATCATCTGTTTTATTTATTTATTTATTTACCTGTTAGAAAATATGATACATAAATTTGGGGTGTAATTTCATGTTATAATATATTATTCTGCATTTCTGCAGCTTGTTGTATATAAGAGGGATAATAAATATTTTAAATCAGAAGAAAGACATTTTGAGTAAATAATATTAAGTAGGACATCTTTATGTGCAATTTTCAGTAAATAATGCATTTTTGTTTGCATAATTATTCAATGCATTTGTCATACAAAATTCACATTAGAGAATTGCATCACAAGTACATTTTTCTTTAATTTCAATTTTTGTTAGACACGTACATTGTAAGCTTCTGAATATGTCAGGATTAGAATGAGTAACATACAATATAGTGAAATCTCAATGCAATGAAAAGTTTGGTCAGTGGGGGTATTTGTTATACACAACTGTTGATTAAATCTGAATTTACATCATGCCATTAATTTTTATCAATTCTCCAAAGAAACACAGATAGAAATCCACAGTATACAATTAGCTCCTTTTCTTTAAGCCAAAATAACAAACTAGCCAATATATGATGTAAAATGTTACAGAATAGAATCAAGGGTGAAAAATTGTAGCCTTATTCACTGTTCAGCTACAACACTTCATATCTGCCAAAACTAGAATTGTTGATTGAAGTAGCTTAAAACAGAATTCCAAGAACATCTGGAGGGCAACATGTTCTGTATTCCCTGCTGGATAATGTTTTTAGGATCTTTAGATATTCTTATAAATAGAACTTTTCTCCATTCTATATATTATAAGGTTGCAGAAAAACAGGCCACCTTAAATGGCACGAGGGGGAACTGTCTCAGACAACCAGTTACAAATGAGACATAAGTTCCCACTCAGGTGTAAAAATTACTTCACGTATGCAACACAAATTTTCAGAGGGGTAATGAACTACATTTCCATATGGCTAAGCAGTAGAACTTGTCATGTTGAATGATTTAAGTAATTCTGAAGTAGACAATAAGGTAAAGATATACACAAAGAACATTAGGGTTAGAATGCAGTATAAGATTGATCACATTTACCTGGCATGGAATATAAGAGATGGCATTTTGATGGGGGCTGAATATTCTTGGAGCATTTAAATTAAATATTCAGTAGTGAAATAATTCTTGCAAGCAGCAACCAAACACACAACAATGAAAAGAGTTTAAAAATGCTCACAGAAGCAGAATCAAAATTGGACACTTCTGGAATGAATGAAACATATTTTCTCTTAGGATATAAGCCTTCCATTCAAGATGCCTGCAGCAAGTCATAATTTTGTTATAGTGATGTGGTGTCTATGTTTGATGTCACAGTCAAGTTTTGCTGCTGAGATGGTTGCACGAGACATTGTGACACAAGTAAAAAAGGGGCAGAGTTTGGGTTGGAATGCTATAATGTGTTTCGTTATTTTCATCCCTCTTGTGTTGCTTGCAGATGCAAATGCCTGCATTAATGGAATTAGATAGAACTGATAGAACCTTATTGTGCTTCTCAAAATCCATCTCTAGTAATGTTGTATCAGGTCATTATGCATACAGATGAAGAATATTGTGCTTATTCCCCCATGTTTCTTACTAATTTTCCAAAGTTTATTTATGTTCCTCTCTCATGCTTTTTTCTTTGTTTTTTTTTTTCGGTTCAAATTAGACTGCTCACATTAGCACAAAACATTCAACCTAGGAACTGCACAAATTTGTGTATTTTAAGAGGGATTAAAGACTATCTACTTAATTCCATCTGACAGAATTCTCTGTTCTCAACTTTGCTATGAACAGACAGGAAAAAAAGGGATCAGACAGAGAAGTGGACTGCCAAAAGTACTTTATAATGCAGAATAAAGATTAATCCCTTTCTATGGATTAGGTAGAACATTAAGTACTCTCAGAAATAAAGAGATATAAATTGGAAAAGTGGGAAATCACTTTTTCACTATTCTCAAGCAAATCACTTATTTCCAGACAGAGCATCTATAAATCAAATATTTCACATTAATCTTGAGAAAAAAAATAATTTTTAATGTTTGCATTAAAACAATGAGAAGAATTCCACAAACTGAGAACTAGGTTCCAGCTAAGGAATTCTGCAAGTACCTCACACATTCAACAATTAAAAATGAAAAGCATTAAGTCATATATTAAAACATTCATATTTATTTATTTACTTCCTCACTTAGTTTTGCAGTGTTTAAGGCTCCCACTTGCCAAGTGGAACATTGAAAAGAAATAACTTTATTTCATGTAAGAAAGACATTACTGCCCCATAAATTGAATAATAATCACGAACTTGATGGCAAATATGCCAGCCTTGGAAGCCATATTTTACTTGGAAGTTTTGAGGCTGCCACATTTAGTACCTGGGAATTTGGGAGGGGGGATTTCATAAAGAGGTGGATTAGACTCAACAACATTCTTTCTCAGAAAATCAAGGACAAGTTACTCTGCACCTGGAGAGGAGTGACTGGAGTAATGTCTCCAGTTGGGACAAAGATCTGATAGGGCCATGTGATGGACTGATGGGTGCAGTGGATGGATCGTTGATTTTTCTTTTGGGAAAGGAAAACCCAGAACTCTCAGATTTGAGTTTTCCCAGATGTGCCAATATGACAACTCGAATAAAATAGATTGATCTGAGAGAGAAAAAAATGAGCCAATATATTATTTGGTTTAATGTTGTTCAATAGTGAAGATGGATAAGAAGGAAATAGAGCATGACTGTAGTCTATGCTCAGCCAAAGTAGCTCACTGAGTACCTTTGGTTCAATTGTATTATGCCAGTCCAACTCTACCTTTTGGGGTTCTTACTGTGTGGAAAATTTGGAACTCCCTGATAAGAAGGAAGGATACATTTTAAATAAATACATAAATAATATTTTGGCTGTTTGGTTTTGGCTTTACTCCTTGATATATATTTTAACTTCCCAAAGCAAAACTGTTCAAATACTTCACCATATTTTTTTCATAGATTTGTTATTGTTACTTCTTCTTTCCCTTAATGAAACAAAAACTATGTTACAGCTAAATAATTGTTACTGGATTTTGAATACTCAACAGTTATTCTTTAAAAAAAAAATCCCTAAACTTTCTGATATAAAATAAAATGTATTTTCTAATAAAAATACACTTCAGCAACATTTAGAAAATTAATTGGGTAATGAGAAATGTGTGACATGATTTCAGCTAAAGTAATTTAAGATACTGAGGATTAATTTTCAAAGAAAGAGTTTTTGCATATTAGATAACATACTAATCTTTGCAAACCTTTAAAATTCAGTGAGTTTGTGACTTTTTGCCTCTCCAGTCATGTTGTTACTCATCTCTATTGTGCCAAGTACTGTAAAACCTTTAAATATATGTAGACAGAAATATCTATATGAAGGAGAGACAGACACACAGAAGATTAATTTGGAGATAATTAAATACAAAGACTTAGGATGGAAAATTAAGCAATTCATTGTAATAAATTGCTAATCCATGCATTCACATATATTTAAAGATTAATATGTAAACAGGATGATAATTTACCTCAGATTTCATAAAACTCTACAGATTCACATGGTTTGTACAGGGCTGAAGTTTATTATTTTCAGTTTTTAAGCAGCTTCATAAGCTAACATAATATTATCTCTCTATGCTCATCTGTGACTTGGTTGTAATATAATTTCATTATACATATCCAAGTCATAGCATGCTATTATTACTATAATTTTATTTTATATCAAACTAAGATGCAAAAAAACACTATGCACTTTTAACAAAGGGGGAAAAAGAAGTTATTGCTAAAAAGGACACAGATTACTAAATAGTTAGAATGTCCATTTTTCTGCAGCATATTTTTTTAAAGAGATAATCCAACCATTGTCAGACAACACATATGAAAAAATTATTGCTGTAAAACATTGTTCTTACTATACCTGTGAAAATGAGAAACATAAGTAACAACATATTTATCCTATGGCAATATTACTGGAATATTACTGAATATTATGTAATGATTATGTAAATCATGAAAACAAGATTGTTTTGTACTCTGGAATGATAGAGGTTCTCCTGCTTGAGCAGGAAGTTAGACTACATTTCCAACTTTGTTATTCTGTTCTGTTCTGTTCTATTTTGAAATTTTTGGAGAAACATAATAAAAACAAGCCACAATTACATTCTTAGATGCAGTGAAGGTCTTTGACAAATTGAATTAGGTTTTCTTGTTCAAGATTTTGGAAGATATGATTTTGGAGAGAACTCCATAAACTAGATAAATTTATACTTCATAAAAAGCACAAATCATTGTGAATGGAAACATAACAGAATGCTATGAGATACAAAGAGGATCACCAACAGAAAAGAATATTAATAGGGTATAACTCTTAATATTCAGGGTATAACTGTGGAGTCCCTGGTACTCTCTGAGCTTGGTTGTTTTTTTGTTTTTTTGGCAGTAATTTCTTAACTAGGTAACACCATCAGTGCACTGATAACTCAGGATAATAGGATTGTGGGAGTAAAGATTAAAAACAATTATAAAGGATAGAGAGTCTCCTGCATGAGCAAGTGGTTGGACTGGATCTTTTCCAACTCTGTTATTCTATTTTGTTTTGTTTTGAAATCTTCAGAGAAACATAATAAATAAGGGCTTTTGCAGAAGACTTGATGCTGGTTCTAGAAGATCCTTTAAAGGAAATTAAAGTATTAATGATAAAATCAAAACAGTTTGGTGCATTAGCAGGTTGCAAGATTTATATATAGAAATTGAAGATATAAATAAATATTAAAATAGAAGTGAATAACATGGGGCATACGTTTGAGAAGGAAGTAAAATATCTATTTATCATTATGACAAACATGTATCGTATGTTATTTTAAAACACTCCTAGTATGTTGAGATATGGAATTCATGGCTAAAGATTGTTCAGAGTATTGCAGCATAAATTCAGCACCAGAAAAGTAAACACAGATGACTGAGGCTTCATTTAACTTCTTTATAAATATATGAAGTAAATTTTACAACACCAGTTGCAGATTTCTCCAACATGGAGCAAATTCAAACAGAAGCAGACATATTACAGATTCAGAGCAGAGCTCTAGTTTTCACCAAGAAAGCAAGCAAGTTAGTTTCTCTTTCACTTTAGAGCTGAGCACAGAACAGCGATAAACCACGCCCAGATTCTCTCTTTAAGTTTCAGCCCTCAACTCAGCTCTCATTGGCTGACCTTGTTACTAAGTTCTATTCCAGTTCATGAATATGCTCTGACAAAGATTATCCAGGGAATGCTTTAATATTATAATGTCTTAGGAAACAATAGAATGTAGAACAGGGGGGTCAAATTGGCATCATCACGGTGGCGTCATGTGATGTATCAGGACTTTTTCCACCTCTGCTAATTGGGTGGGGTAGGGTCAGCACGTGATGCATCTGGCCCATGGGCCGTGAGTTTGACACCCCGATGTAGAATATAGAACAACATAAAATATAAATTTAAATTCCCTTACAATAAATAAATGCTTCCATTTATTCAATATCATTTAGATTAAAAGTAGTCATTTCTTTCCACATGTTTGTTTATTTCCAGTGCAATGACATGTGTTCAATTCTATTGGATCAGGGGTCTCCAACTAAGACTTCTGGGAGTTCACGTCCACAAATCCACAATTTGCCAAGCTTGGAGACCCCTGTATTGGATGTTTCAACATGTTTATTGGAACTTACTATCTGGGAAATAGATTGCAGAATTAACCTGTCAGAATAAAATCTCAATGTTATTAATTCAGTCTATATTTAATTTCATCATGATTATTCTTGCTCCAGTAAATGCCCTTTAGCACTTTTTGTGATAATGAAAAGAATAATTTGGTATTCCTAGTGATGCTTTACTTCGTAAATTCCTCCAAAACCAAAACCAAAAATAATATCCTGTTTAAATTATTACCTAAGAATATATGCTGTGCTTCACCCAAATAATTAAAATAGAGAATTTACTTGTGTTCAAGCAATGAAAATTAATACTTAAGTAAACCAATCCTTTTGATGTGAACACTTTTGTAGAGATGCATGACCTCAGGTGTTCTTTTAGGATGATCCTACCTGCCTTCTTAAGGTTTTGGACTTCTCCAGCATTTTCTTAATCTACTAAGAGATTTTGAAGGGCTTCTAATGTCTTCAGTGGTTAGAGTGCAGGACTACAAGCTACTTCTGCTGCCTGCAGGCTGCCTGCAGTTTGGCAGATAACAGATAACAGATTTATCAGAGTTGGAAGGGACCTTGTAGGTCATTTAGTCCAACCCCCAGCCCAAGCGGGAGACCCCACACCATTCTGACAAATGGCAGTCCAATATCTTCTTGAAAGTCTCAAGTGATGACAAGTGATGACAAGTGATGACAGTTCAAATCTCACTAGGCTCAAGGTTGACTCATCCTTCCAAGATGGGTAAAATGAGTACCCAGATTTTTTTTTTTTGGGGGGGGGCAATANTTTTTTTTTGGGGGGGGGGGCAATATATCTGTAAAACTGCTTAGAGAGAGCTATAAAGCACTGTAAAGTGGAATATAAATCTAAGTGCTATTGCTATTCATATTGCCACACACCTGTGAAAAAGTCAGTTCTTTTGCTTCTCCATAAAACTAGATGGGATTCTGTCATATCATAATTCTTTTCATCCATGACATGAACAGTCACTGGCATTCCATTTCTTAAAACATTCTTTAAATTGTAATTACTGAAAGCTATCATCTCCATTTAGAAATCAGTGGCAGTTGCAAAATGAATCACAAAAGACAAGTGCCTCATTCAAAAAACAGTGGCAAAGGAGTAAAAACCGCAAAATGAATTAAACTAATGATCCCAATGTGGATCAGTGTGCATATCTACTTGAAGAAGTGCAGTCCTGAAATGTATGGGTATAGTAACACTAATGCTTGACTTTTGTGTGACTTGGTCCATTTAGTTTTCACAGTTTGCTACTTCAGGAGAAAAAATGTATAGCTTGGCAAAAGTCTATAACTTGTATTTTAAAGGTACAATATTTGACAGCTTTTCTGAAGTCTTGACCCAAGTTGGTAGAGAGAGAAAGATAACCAGTGATAGATAGCTAGATAGCTACAGATAGATAGATAGATAGATAGATAGATAGATAGATAGATAGATAGATAGATAGATAGATAGATAGGCAGGCAGGCAGGCAGGCAGACTGACCGACCGACTGATCAGAGGTGGCATTCAGCAGGTTGTGACCAGTTCTGGAGAACCAATAGTGGAAATGTTGAGTAGTTCTGGTAGTAAAAAAATTTGAAACCCACCACTGAGGCAGACAGACAGATAGACAGACAGACAAAAGAGGGAAGTAGATCTTTTTTAAAAAAGAAATAACTACAGAGGATGATCATCTTTCAAACAGTGGAAAGATACTTTTTAAAATACCTTAAAAATGATGATCATACACTATTTTATGTTCTGAATTTTTAATTGCTTAACTTTTTTTAAAAAAATAATTGTTTTTAATTTTAATTTGTGCTTATTTTAATGTTTCATTTACTGTATTTAAACACTGCCCTCAAGAAACATAAATACAGATTTATTAAAATATGGACTTTTTGTTTGAATGAGAGCATATGTTTATTTGAGTTGATGTGTTATATTATTTTCCCATATAAAGATCCTCAAAGGATGCTTTAAAAATGTCTATATTGCAGCCTGATTGATAGTTGCTTGTACATTGGGAATATTAAACTTGACAGAAGTGAACATTTGGCAGTTCCTTTGTTTATATCTTTACCTCACACCTTATCTGTAAAGTGATCACCACAGAAGGAAGACATGCCAGATAACGTAGTTCAGTCTGTTCATGATAATATGAACTGCAGTTATTACACTGCCAAATTTGGTTCCACTGGTCAAACCGGTGCAGCTGTCTTCAGGGACATCTAAGGAAGCAGTAAACAAAATCATGACTTCTGCTTGAAGTCCCACCTTGTTGTACATGCATCTGGTCACATCCCAAGAGCTAAGGGGCAAGACTTCAACTGCACAATTATGACCACCATCTCTACCTTATGATTCCTTCTTGTAAACACACCTGCATCAAATCCACACACCATTGCAATTTGGATGTCCCTGAAATGTCTATGCTTAACTGTTTCATTTTCTCTTCCCAGCAAAAAAAATGTGTGTTATATAATAAATGCTTATGTCTTAAATGCTTGTGTCCCTTGGATGGACCAACTTATGATTTGTTGGCAAACACAATTGTAATTGTTTGAAGCCACCTTGTTTTAGAGAACGTAATCCATTAGATCTTCACTAAATTCAGCAAAGTCTGACCAAAGGTCTTCTACTACAGTGGAATTTTAATCTCTTATCATCCCTATGAGAGCTGGCTTAGAGTAGTGATTATGCTAGGCCAGCTGGGTGACCTTGGGCCAGTCACTGTCTTTCAACCCAAAGAATAAGGAGAAAACAAACGATTTTAAAAATCTTTCCAAGAAAAATGAAGGGATTTATCAAAATAGTGGGAGCTGTCCTCTAACTCACCCAGAATAAATATTCTTTGCAGCTTCATCCTTGGACTGAAGAACTTCAGATAAATTTTTGAAGGCACATGATAGATACAGATCAACAGAATTGGAATTTGGAAGGGACCTTGTAGGTCATCTAATCCAAACACCCTGCCCAAGCAGACAATATACCATAATGAAGTGTGTGGAGAAACAAAGCGTATGCTAAATTCCTAGTTTCTTATCCATCCTGAGAATCTACTGATAGTAATTGAAGCACAAGATTAGATTTCCTCCTACATTTGTGTATCCTCATAACATAAAAACAGTGGTCAGCTTTGCCACTGTGGAACTTACAAATGATCTTTGGAGTAGAGAGAAAAGCCACCTTTTATCACAAACATTCAAATTCTCATAACCAGATCAAAATGTTTAATTCTGTGTTCATAAAATACACATTTTTCTTATGAAGTCTCTACTGTGTAAATTTGCCAGTCTATTGCAATAAATGGACTGGCAAATTTATATAGTAAAGACTTCATGAAAAAAATAATTATAATATATTGCACTTCGAATTCCAGAAATTTTCAAATAAAAATAATACATTGTCTTCATATCATTTTTTTCCCAATCAATATAATTTAGTTGTCATGATTACCTTGTAATTTACCCAAAATATACTGTCTTTTTTTTGCTCCGAGACAGTGAATGGTTATTACTATTTACATGCTTTATTTTCTTTTGCATAAATACAGTTTGTTTCTGCTCTATTAAATCATGAAGAAACTTTAGAATTAAAAGATTGCAAATCTGTGCTTTGCGTACTCTGAAATTCAGGTCACAGTGTATCCTAGGGAGACACAAAGGAACAGATGCTGGAGTAAGCAGGAAAAGAAGATCATCCATCTTACTGGACATATCATTTCTAAAGTCTCATTTGAAGAATAGTTTTCAGGCAGGGAAATGATTGGAGCAAATGGTATCTTGAAGAGGGAGGTTATTTTTCCATGTAACAGTTAAGACAAAAGAGCATCATTCAAAAATACAATTGACTACTTCTCCTTCTCTATCTGTAAGTTTTAAAGGAAAAACAGTGAGATAATAATTAAAACTAAGTATTATGATGTCTGAGATGCTTGGTATGAATCATTTAAGAATAAAAAGAAATCAAAATGACAATTAGGTAAAGAATAAGAAGCTATTTATATTCATATCTATCCATATTTATTTATATGTTAAGTTGAAATTGCATAATGAAAGAAATGTGCATATAGAAAGATGATAAGGACATGTAAAATATGTCTTAACATTGATAAAATAATGTATAAAGTTTTATTTCATGTTTTTAAATTTTGAAAACTAAATAAAATTTACTAATTTTTTTTTAAATAATTAAAACTAGGTGTATAAATCAATCCTCAAAATATACAACTGAATATCAATTTTTTAAAAAATGCATATACCCTATAAGAATGGCAATGGGTTAATGAAAGAATGAATGAGAAAATGAAATTTATGCCCATAGATTATGTGTGCACTATTGCTTAATATCTCTAAATTAAAGCTAAACTCCATACTAGAAATTATGAGATCACACCCTAATCTATTCTATGTTGGTTTCATAGTTAATGGCAGCTTTTCAACATTTGTAAGCCATCCAGGAATGATATGTAAGTTTGTGGCTGTAGAAATTGAAATTATAAATGAATGAATGATAAATAAATGGGGGAAGCAGAGGTAGTATTCAGCAGATTCTGACCAGTTCTAGAGAACTGGTAGCGGAAATTTTAAGTAGTTTGGAAAACCAGTGAATATCACCTCTGACAGGTTAGTGGGGTGGGGAGGGAATGGGATTTTGCAGTATCCTTCCCTCCGGAGAAGGGAGGGAATGGAGATTTTACAGTATCCTTCCCCTGCCACGCCCACCAAGCCATGCCCACAGAACCGGTAGTAAAAAAAAATTGAATCCCACCACTGGGGGAAGAAACATTTTTATTGGAACAATGACCAGGAGCATGAAAGTTTGACATTAGTAATGTACAGTATTTGGTATCGTATTAGGATAACTTGCTGTAGAAGAGATTACAAGGAGAGATGTAGCACAGTCAACCATTTTAGTAATACTTGGCATTATTCAGATCTTTCTTTTAATTAGGACACCAGATTGTTTCATTTAATTTTTAGTATTTTTAAAACTATTCCCTAATTTTTAAATTTCTATTTGAATTGATCAGTTTAACATTAAATAGCATGTTTTCAATGTTGAATATCTATTTAACTGCACAATGAAATTGTAAGTTTTAATAAATAAATAAATCAACCTACTTTGATTTTATTTTATTTATCAAACTTCCTAGAGACTTGATTTTATAAACTTGATTATATATGAGGGTAAAGGTTCATTCTCCGAACATTTCATTATCGGGCTAGGTAACATTGATTGTGTATATTTGTTTACTCATATTAGGCATGTGGCACCATGATCCAAACTTCACTTCTTTTGTATCTGTGTGCCATCTTGAAAATGTTGACATACCTGTCAAAATTGAGTCATAAGAGGGATCCAGCTTGACCAATGGCATTTTAGGGCAGAAAATGGTCAAAGTATCACAAATTGCAATCAAGTACCTGTTGTAAAGGCCAGCCAGTTGCCAAATGTCCAAATTACAATCATGTGACTACATAGGCAGAGTGATGATTGTACATTTACATGTAGGTTGTAACTGACTTATCCAGAAATAGTCATTAAATGAGCCATTATTAAGCAAGTGGTCATAACTCAAGGTCCATAAGTGCATTAAAGATGTGATAATGGAGGGTAAATATTTTTATGTATTTGCTGAATTTTTCTTTCTAGGGTAGATGGAAATTGTCTAAAATTCAGGAGCAGCTTTATATTGAGAAAGTATAAAAGCAGTTTATTGCTTTTGATTATCCATACAGATGGCATTGGGTGGAAATTCAGAGCAACACATACACACACACACACACACAAACACTAATAGTTAACTTAATTTAGATGAATATTTTTTTATGTTTAATGGAAGGATAAACAGCAAAACAAGAAAAAAGTAAAAGGTTATCAGACTATACTTCATTATGTCAGCTATACAAAGTAAAGACTTTATATTAATTTTGTGGCTGATAATTTCTATCACACATGAGGAGAATTAATAATATGGATGTGAAGAAAAACAATTTATTAATGTTAATAACTCCTTCAATAAATTTTTCAGAGAATATATGGTGATAAATTGAATAATTATGAGTATAATTATGACTAACTAGGACTATAATTGCATACTAATGTAATAATAATGACACAAAATGTAGATCATGAATTTTAACTGCTCGGTTATTTCAAATTTCTAAGGACAGATCATTTTTTCTCCAAAAATGAAAATAGAAATAGCCTCATTTCTTTCTTTCTTGGAAAACAAAAACTGGACAGTATATGCTTTTACTTAGGAAAAAAAAAACCCTTATTTGTACCTTAAAATCAGTGTCATTAGTGTCATACTATGAATATCTCATGATAATTAGAAATCCAAAGCTATTCTAAAATCAAGAAGATATTCACTCTTCTAAAATCAAGAAGATATTACCTCATACCAGAATGAATCTATTAATTTTTTTATCAAGCATCCCATGTGCCGGTGTGAAATTCCAGATCATTACAAATGCTTTGTGCATTCTGTATCTCTTTGCTACTATGTAGTAGCCATCTTTATTTTTTTCCCCATTATAACTAAAATTGATTTTCAACTTACAACCACAATGTAGTTTGCCTGTTACAGTCATAATTAGTGATGATTGTAAAGCAAGTCACCCACATGACCATTCCAATTTGATGACCTATTTTATGGAAGTTGTTAAGTGAAAAACTTAAGTGTTCATTAAATGAACCAATTCTCTACTATAGGCCAGTCTTGCCAAAAACTGGAACTAAATGCCAGTTTTCAGGAAAATGTCATAAAATGTGGTCACGGGATTGCAAGGCACTGTAAATGGACATAAATGTGAGTGAGTTGCCAAGTTACCCAAAATGTAGTCACTTTACCTGAGGAAGAGGGCAGCCATTAGAACGTCCGAACCTGATCATAAGTAACTCTCCCCAAAACAATTTGGTTTCAGGAAAAAATTGTCCTGCAACCTACAACTCCTACACTGCAAAAACATATGAACTACTCTACTCGACCAGGGTAAAGCAATAGACGCAATTGACTTCTGCAAAGCCTTTGATTCAGTGGTACATGAGAAACTAATGTTCATGCTAAACTCTTACAGCATTTCTGGATCCCTACATAAGTGGAATACTGCATTCCTGTCAAACAGGCAACAAACAGTAAAAATAGGGAGCACTATATCAAATCCTGCTCCGGTTAACAGTGGTGTCCCCCAAGGCAGCATTTTAGGACCCACACTCTTTATACTCTATAAAAATGACCTTTGTGATCACCTTATTATTAACTGCATCCTCTTCGTGTATGATATAAAACTATTCAACACCAACGACAATGCTATTATTCTTCAAACTGATCTTGATGATGTGTCTGAATGGTCAAACATTTGGCAACTCCAAATCTCGACCAACAAATGCTCTGTCCTACACATTAATAAAAACAAAAATCAGTTCACCAAATACAAGCTAGATGGATATGACCTCATTGATGACCTAGGAGTACTCATATCAAATGATCTAAGGGCTAGAGCTCACTGTAACAGCATTGCCAAAAAGGCATTAAGAGTTGTAAATCTAATCTTATGAAGCTTCTCCTCTGGAAATATTTGAATTGCTAACTAGGGCATTCAAAACTTTGTTAGACCAATACCTCGAATACAAGCTCATCTGTCTGAATCTGCTTACTGCCATATTGTACATTAATACAATGGAGCAAGTCCAGAAGTATTTCACGGAAAGAGTACTATACTCCTCTGCCTTTGCAACAGAATACCCTATATACTACCAGGCTGAAATTTTGGGCTTGGACAATCTTGAACTCTGCCACTAGGATTGGACTTAAGCGAAGTTCACCAAAATTATCTGCTACTATGTCCTTACCGATCAATGACTACTTCAGCTTCCAGCTTTCAACTGCAAAAAATACAAAACACAAAACAATACAAATCAAATTAACTGCTCCTCAAACTTGATCTGCAGAAAGTAGACTTCAGCAGGCAGAGATGGTCAATGCCTGAAATTGCACGATCTGATCTGTAGTTACATCTTCTACCCCACTTCCTTTAACTTCATATCTCCTATTGACCTCACCCCATTCCTTAGAGGTTTGTAAGGGCATGCATAAATGCACCATCATGCCTCCCATCCCTGTCCTATTGTCCCCATTTAATCATACCTATTTCCTGTATTCTTACTCATGTTTATACTTATACCTATTATCTTGTAAGTGACTGACAAATAAAATAAAACAAATAAAAATAAATAAACTCTCGTAAGGTCTGTCCTATCTTTGAATGGTTGAGGGGTCCTTAGTGTTTTCTGAGCTTGCTTGTTTTCTTGCAGACATTTAATTACCAAAGAAAGTAACATCATAAGTTACCGAGTAAGGGGTGCTGTTTGCTGTCAGTTTTATATTCTAATGGTTTACCTGTCACTGTTGGTGGGGGTGATCTTAGAGTAGAGGTGGTATTCAGCAGGTTCTGACCAGCTCTGGAAATCCAGCAGTGGAAATTTTTAGTAGTTTGGAGAACCGGCAAATGTCACCTCTGACTGGTCCTGCCCCCATCTATTCTCTGCCTCCCAAGTCCCAGCTGATTGGCTGGGTCTTCTTTTGTTGCCCTGCACAGGAGAACGAAGCTGGAAAGCAGATTAGTGGTGGGGAGAGAACAGAGATTTTGCAGTAACCTTCCCCATGGAGTGAGGTGGAAATGGAAATTTTACAGTATCCTTCCCCTGCTACACCCACCAAGCCAAGCCCACCAAGCCATGTCATTCCCACCAAGAACCGGTAGTAAAAAAATTTGAATCCTACCACTGAATAATATATAATAATAAAACTTGTATTCCATGATAGTTCAATGTACCTTTAGATATGGATGAAAAATATTGTATCTCTGTGTATTTACTGACAAGTTTGTAAACCTTGACTATGCTGTCCATCACAATGCACAACATTAAAAATCAAGTCTTATACAGAAATTTCTCAAGACATAAGAAAAAAGAACTGCCTTACTTTCTTTTCAGTTAGATGGCAAATGCTCTGGGTAATGAATGATGTAACTATGTGTTTAATGCCTGTCTGCACTATTTTATGAACTTCAAACTACTTACTGTTTTGATTTTCTCATGTGGGCATTGTAGAATCTCTTAAATTTATGAGAATAAAAGCCCATACAGTGAAGGGATACATTGTTATTTATACTTTTACAATTTTTATAAAATCACTTTTAGCTAAGGAGATTGGTAAAAAGGCCAAATTGATTAGGGTTGGTGTACCTGGGAAACAAAATAAGTGGGAGAATGAGAATGGGAAGGAGAAGGAATTACAAAGAATTATGTAGGATCATATGGCTAAAAGAGATCTTTGAGGTTTTTTTAGTCCAGCCATCTGCCCAAGGCAGAAGACCTTATGCCATCCTGGATAAGTGGCTGCCCAATATTTTCTTGAAAATTCCACTGATGGAGCACCCACTACTCCTGAAGGCAAGCTTCTCCATTCATTAATTGTTCTCACTGTTAGAAAATTTCTTCTCAGTTTCAGAGTGAATCTTTCTTTAATGAGCTTCCATCCATTCTTGTCCTACTTTCAGATGCTTTGGAGAATAACTTCTTCCAAAGACCCTTATTATTTGTGATAGGCCCTCAAATACTGGAAGACTGCTATCATGTTACCCCCTTATCCTTTTCTGTATCAGGCTAAACACAGGGGTGGGCTTCAAAATTTCAGCAACGAGTTCTCCGCCCGGTTGCTGGGTGGGTGTGGCCATGGTGGGTGGGGCCTAGTCGGCCTCCTGCACCACAGCAGGGGGACATTTTTGCCTTCCTCAGACTCTGGAGGCTTTCCTTGAGCCTCTGGGAGGGCGAAAACTGCCTCCCTGGGCTCTGGAGGCCCTCTGAAGGGCAGAAACAGACCCATTTCCAGACTTCTGGAACTTCCAGGAGGCCCATTTTTCCCCCTCCCTGAGCCTCTGCATGAGCCCTTCACTTACCTCACATCCAAAATGTGGAGACTCCTGGGAGGGGAGGGGCAGGGTGGGCAGAGCCAGCCAGGGGTGGGATTTGATGGTTTGCCGAACCAGCCATAACATTAGCTATGGATCAGCCCAAACCTAGGTGAACCCATAGCAACCAAATCCTGGCTAAACATACCTCTTTTTTCTTAACTGTTCATCATACAGTTTAGCTTTCAGACCCTTTGTCATCTTTGTTGCTGTTCTCTGCACTCTTTCCAAGGTCTCTATTGTGGCAACCAGAACTGGGTGTGATACTCCAAGTGTGGACCTGCTAGTACAAAGTGATGGGAAGCCCCCCCCCCAACAATGAAATATTTTGAGAAATATTAAAAAGGCAAGATATTATATTTCCCTAAAGGAGAAATGAAGAACCATGGTTTTAGAAGCAGGAAGCAGCCCTCAAGTCTTTCTTAATAACCCCCAAGCAGAAATTGAGGAGGCCAACTTTTAGAAATACAGATCCATTTAGAAAGACTGGGTCAAGACAGAAACTCAGATAAGCAACAAACAAAAGGTTGACAAAATTAGCTCAAGCACCTAGGAGTTGTATTTCCTCTTTTGCCTATGACCCCTACATAACCCCTACATGACCCCAAAGGAATCTGACAACTAGCTAATAGAATATGAAAGATGTTCTTTCACAGGAATACAAAGCCCAAAAGAAGATATAAAATCCAGCCACATTCAACTCCATTTTGTCAGCTGCCCAGAATCACATGTGCTTGGTGGTTCTGCTTCATCGATAAATGGACCCTCCTTCCAATCAGCCTCCAGCCTCCATTTTATTTCCAGTGCCTTACTCCCAGCTTGGAACTGAACCAGATGGATATTTCTTCCAATAAGGTGACACTATAATTTCTCATGAACTTGATGCTATACCATTGTTGATGCAGTCTAGAATTCGTTGGACATTTTAACCACTTCAATACACTCCTGACTCACACTTAAGTAATGGTCCACTAAGACACCTAGATCCCTTTCACATTCTCCCTTTTACCATCCCATCAGACCACAAATTTTTAATTCTAATTCCTTTTTCCCCCTGCTTAAATAATTGTTTGTTTTGTCATTCAGTGTTGGCTTCTTCTTTATAGAACTCATCCCCCTCTGTTTATTTTATTCTTGTGTATGCTGAGTCACCATTTCTAATTTCTGTAGTACATAATTGCACATTTCAAGTTTAATTTTTATCAT